>CAAKHC010018737.1:10914-24862 GCA_901007825.1 Macroramphosus scolopax
GGGTGGGGGGGGGGGGGGGGGGGGGGGGGGGGGGGGGGGGGGGGGGGGGGGGTGCAGCCGGGGGAGAGGAAGACGAGTGACTTTCATTCTTTAACCTTTTATCTTAATCCTGTCTGCACTGCACGAACAGTGAAGAAACCTCAGATGCTGCAATCCTTAAAACCTAAAGAGAGCTGGGAATCCAACATGTCAGCAGCAACAAGTACCCAAAACCTGGCATTGAATATTTGGTGATATTCATGGTATTATTTATTCAATCTTTGATCAAATAGTTCCTGTTTTAAACTCCTAGTGAATTCTGTATTTCAATAAAGACGTATCACTTCTTTGTTTCTTTCACTGTGTCTGACTGTGTAAAAGCAAACAAAGTATTCGGGCACTGCATTGGCATGCACGGCCTCGCTTCACCGCGTCTGCCTCTTTGTTGGATTATAATCCCATGGTGGCAGATGGCCCTGCCCATAATCCACATGCAGGCCAACCTACTCACATAATCCTTTCTCCCTTCTCCATCTCTTCATCCATACCTCCATCAGACATCTACAGATTACTGTTTGAACTCCTTTTTGTTTGTCGTCTGTTGGATCATCTATTTGTTTTTTTATGCCCATAAACACAATTTTGGGAAATTGAACAGTGAATTACAATCAAGGCCTTATCTAAGATGTTTTAAAAGTCTATTATTCAACTAAATATTCATAACAACAACTAGAATCCCTAATATCTATCTTTTGCTTCCATATTAACGCCCCCATTAAATCAGCTTTGAACAAACAAGTGACATCCTGATGCCACTGAATCTCACATCTGTTTCCTTTTTGGCAAACTCCCCACACCTCCTGCTGTCTCCTCCCTCCTCACCGGCCAGATCTCTCTATCCGGTATTGATGTCTGCTGGGTGACGCTGCTCTTCCCGATAAGACCGCTCTTTGGTTTAATGACCTGGATCTGGATCGATGAGCTTCCTGCTTTGAGCTCTCTGCTTGGCATCGAACATTTCGAGCTTCGGGTTGGCCTGATGAGCGGTGCACAGCTGGAGCAGAGGGAAACAACATCCTGCACGCCGTCATGACACTGACCTGAGATAAGGTTGTTTTTCTTGGTGGTGACTAACTGGGTCTTTTAAAAGGACTCTGAGGTCATACAGAGTTAGAGGGACATGCAGAAAACTGATTTCTCTTTGGGGGCACACACACACACACACACACACACACACATGCACAGGTGAAAAGAAACTTTGATGTCCAACATCTGTTAGCCATCCTGCAGAAGCCACAGCCACCATGTCCCCCCTCTACTACGATGGCTGCATTCAGTTCAAAGACACCCCCTGCTGACCTTCACACGGTTGTCAAGGTTACAATCCGGCACAGGTGGATACCGAGACACCACCTCTTTATTCACACTATAACAGAAAACACTATCTGACACGGGCAGGACTGCCGGGTGTGCAGCCGCTGGTATTCAACTCCTGCTGATAAAGAATACAAAAAACCAGACAAAGAAAACAAACAGCTGCTATTATGAAAGTGGCCTACATCCGCTTAGAGTAGATTAATAAAAATAAGATTAATAACTGCAGACAAACAGGCAGGCGAGCCACAGTTTAGCCTCCCACACACTGTGCCACATTATGAGATGTTCTGCTGAGGCTGGTTAAACACTGGAGAATATCAAACGTATATGTTTGCTGCCTCCGATGCCAGAAATCAACAGTTGTATGTCGATCATGCATGTGCAGAGTACGGGGACCCGCTATAATGTGTGTCGCTCTCGCTGTGCCGGAGCGTCGTGAGCGTACACTGAACACGGGAGCGTCTCCTCTCATCCTCGTTTTTCCTTCTCTCATCTCACACATCAAAACAGCACTCGAGTGGGACTCTGGGTGTTTAACTCTGCTGTGTGGGCGTATTTATAGATGCAAACACAAATAATGAATACTAATCACAAGTCAATGATCGCTGAGAGAACAACACGGTGGTTCACTCGTCTGTAACCTGGTGGGATACAGAGAGAGATGGAAAGCATACTGGAGGTGAGCTCATGGAAAATACATCACACCTCCTCCCTTCCTCCAACCAAGGGACCCCGTGTCCTCCCTCTCTTTTAGCCTCCTTGCCATCCAGCCCTCCTTCCTTTCTCTGGCCTTGGAGTGGAACTACATTTGTTTTCTTTTTATTACCGCTCTCAATCTCCCTCCGCCTTCTCTGCATTGCTCTCCACCTCGCTATCCGTCTCCGCGGGAAGACAGGAACCGAGATGCTTTTAGTGAGCTGACATTTTGTGCCAGTGTAAAAGCCCTGCATAGCAAAGCAGGTTGGCTCAGTGTGAGGGTTAGATTCTGGCAGTAATGAGCTCGCTCTGACAGCGAGGAAGTGATGTGGAAGGCCAGGCAATGTGTGTGTGTGTGTGTGTGTGTGTGTGCACTCATTCTTATGATCCCCCACCAGAAGTTGCTCTAATGAGGACGGTATGTCTGCAGTCGGTAGTGGAAAGACTGAGCATGCTGTGACCACCAGGCTGTAGCTGTATCCTATTCGTATTCACATTTTTAAATGCATTACAGCAAATGTGTATTCCAACGGTGTAAATGACTTGCTGACCACCAGATACATTATGTAACGGGAGATGTGAGTCACAGTGAATAACAAGCAGCTGAGACAGAACTCTGGGCGGATGAGTTATGTGCCTTGCGTCGTCTAAAATGAAGATAAAATTGAGCAAAGCAAGTGGAAATAATAGAACAGTGGAAATGTAGAATACGTATCGTATGTCTCCGACAATAATGGCTCAAAGTGGAGTTCACCTTTGACCTTCTGAGGTGTCATCACTTCATCAGGTGAAATGCTTTCATATACAGCTGTGAGCTCTGGAGTTCTGCCCAAATATGTCCTGTGAGGTCACTGAACACAACATATCCAATCAGTTCCTTCTGTACAAGTGGATGTTTGTGAAGACCTTCCTGAGAGAGAATGGGATGTACAGACGTACAAATGTCTGTTGGACAAAATACCTTATCTTAGAGTTGAGGGAATTTTTCATCATTAAAGTAAAAACTGGTCTTTACCTTCCTCAGAAGGGAAAGACAATTTCGAGAGCATTTCACCAACGAAACAATGAATAGAAGTTCCAGCTCCGTCTTTTCTACCGAACAATTATTCTTGTGCAACGTGAGGAGATGAAAGTGTTCTGTACTCTTGTCAGTACAGCAACAGATGAAGCTCTCAGTGTGACCTGGCACAAAGTCTCTGACTGTTTCTCTCTCTCTCTCTCTCTCTCTCTCTCTCACAGACACACTCACATGCTGACAGAATAACAGCTTAGATAACACAGACTGAGGACAGTACAGACCAAAATAACCTTGTTTTGTAGTCTCAGTGATCGTGTGTCTGTGTGTGTGTGTGTGTGTGTGTATAGCTGTAATTTATATGGCTTATTTTTATTTTTAGCCCGGCACAAACCGAGTTCACAACCCACTTCTCTACCCCTCACACACCCAAACACACACTCTATAATTAGGTGCGTCAAAGTACAGTGTTTCATGTTTCACTCCACCAAAATGAACACGCACACACACACACACGCACACACCTCCTGCAACAATAGTCTTGAGCAGTGATAGATAAGAGTCAGACATCTGTCTCAACTTCCAGCTCTCTTTTTATGGCCTTGTTGCAACAAACCTGGTTTGTTTCACCTCCTCCGGTCCCGTTCTTACGTAAAGCCGGCCTGTGTGCCAGTGTGTGTGTCCTGGTCTCTGCCGTGTAGTGACTGTGCAGTATGAGGACTGACACAAAGCTATAACATTAGAGGCCGTCTCCTCACAGCTACATAAATCCCCATTTCCTCCCCAGCACGCTCTGCCACTCACAGCCTTCGCCCCTCTTTGATAGTTTTCATAGGGTGGAGAGGGGGAGCCGGGCGGAGGGCAGAAAATGGTCTCCTGCTGTATTTTGGCGGTGAGAAAACATTAGGCGATAATGTTTCCTGACAGCTTGAGGAAAAGGACAATTAGCAGGAGTGGGAATGGTACAAGACTTGGGCATGTCTGTAAGAGAGGGAATGAATAGGACAGAAAAGGAGATAAAGGTGGAGAAGAGCTCTGTGAGGGGAGATGAGTTAAAGACTTGGTTCAGACATGCATGTGGAAACACACACTGCTTGACTTTTTACCGACCTTTTGAATCAGAGGGTGTTAGTGGGAGTTTTAGTGGGTCTATGAGGATGATCACCGCACACAAACAGTGGAGGAATGTGGAGCTGCAGGCGAAGCCTTTTCACTGAAACACTGTCATCCTATCTCCCATCGCAGCAGCACCTCTGTTTAGTTTTGCCTCAGCGCTGTTTGACCCCTCAGAAACCTTCCACCATGACCGGAGGGGAAACCTGCCTGTCTTTGTCAGCTCATCCACCCCTATAGTGTCACTGTTACTCATAAATATAATTATATGTGTGTTATCTGTTAAGATGAGGATCATGGAGCAGCTGATTAAACTGCACTTTGACACCAGATAAGAGCAGCAGTGACTGACTCTGACCCTGACTGGCATTTAGCTGTCCGTGTCCAGTCTTTGTGTTCAGGCGTGATATGACTGTTATTTTCATGTCCCCTTCTCGGGCTTCATGATCCTTTTGTTTGTTGAGGTCAAGGACATGCAGTCTGCGAAACTGCAGTGGTGACTGAAGGCTTCACAGGAGTTTCCAGTCCTTTCCCTGACAACCCCACAGGATCAGGGGAGGAGTGAAACTCAGCATCCCTCCTGCACGATGACAAGCGTTCTGGTAGGTGAGACCAAAGGGGAGGAACTTTCTCTGCCGTGTGTTTATTATACTTTTTCATGACGACCAACACAGTCCTGTAGAACCGTTCATGTTTATTAACGGGTAGTTTGAACCACGACTCACCATGCGAAAGAGAAATGAGTAGTTGTGACCTTTAAGGGGTTATCCATATTAATATAGACTCCTTTGAAGGACAGTTAACCACAATGAGAGTGGTGACAAACAGTGTAGTGACGAGGCCAGCCCGAAACAGAGGGAGTTACGTCACATTTGTAACGTGGGGCGCTCATGCAGTGTTTACACTTCATACGTCGCAAGAATGAGGAAGCTCGCTTGAAACTCGACTCGAAAGACCCGGCGTGCTTCTCTGTGGCCGTGCGAGTTCAACACAGTGCACAGCAAACCAACAATATATGAAACAAAGTTTATTCTTTATTTTACATATCTGTACATAAACATTTCTTCCCTCAAATAAAGTTTCTGAATACAATAGGATGAAAACGATATTAACACACTTATTCATTTCAAATGACTCGTGTCAGAAAATCAACATTCACAAAATGTTGAAGAGCAATTAGAGTGAACGTATTACCAAAAGCTACGACTCCACTACAAGGCAGGCATGTTTCCTTTACACTCTTTTTAGCACCTTCAAATAAACATTTCTCAGTTGAAAACTACCATTTGTGCAGAATAAAAACAGGTTGACTTTGAAATACTTTAAAATTACCGTCCAACTAAAAATGGTCCGAAGAGGTTAGTTTTCCATCATTTTTTTTTTTTTTTTTATACAACGGTGTTTCTCTTTTCTCATGACTGACTTTCTACTAAAGTTTTCACTATTATTTTTATTTCCCCCTCCCCCCCACAATTCTTGCATTTGACAGTTATAATTTAGTGGCGAATGTAGAAAGTTGAAAAGAAACGATAGCAAAGCAAGGCCGATCACTGCACAGGAAGCTGGGGACAGAATCCAGGACATTACACAATCAGTTTCCTCTTCTCCCAGGAAGTAGGAAGTCCTCCTCTGTCCTTCGCGCCGGGATAAAACCACAGAAGCAGATGAAAGAGGGTGGCTCTCTTCTGTGCTGCTGCTACCACCGGAGTCAGTGGAGGGGACAGGAAGGTAGACTTGGGGGGGGGAAGGGAAGCAGCGAGGGGGAGAGTTACTTGGGACAGGCGGGCGGGATTTGGATTGACCTGGGGAAGATGTGGTGGGGAAGTCTGGTTTGAAAAGGGGCGTGGCTTGGTTTTTGGCAGAGGTCAATGGGGTGAAGCGGGGACGGGTATCTTATTTGGATAGGGTCCTCTCAGCCAAATGTTTCTGCTGGCTCTCAGCATGCCTGCAAAGGAGAAACAATGCACAAAATCACTTAAACAATAAGCTTTTTGATATACTTATATATATATAGGCCATCCACGTCATTGAGGTTTATTGTGACCTCACGACCTCACAAGGGGATGGTAATCATTAATTTGTCAGCAAGTGCTTCTTCACCTGGTGAGGTCCTCTATGTCAACCAGCATGGCATCTTGCTCCATGTGTAGTTCATCTCGGACCACCAGCAGCTGAACTAACTCCTCATTCAGACCTGGATAGTACGAGAACAATATAAAACGGATGTCAGGCATCGAAGAAAAGATCCGCATCAAATCCTGTCTAAAGCTGCATAAAAGTCTCCCACTGGCTTGATGACACGTCCTCACACAGCAGTCTAACGGTCAGACAACACAGCAGTATCACATGCTCCGGGTGTTCTTTACTTCAACTGTTGCAGTAACGTATCAGGCGTAAACAAATGAGATTTTGAAGGGAAAGTCTGTTTCGTTAGTAAAAATGGATTTTGGAATCGTGGGGACTTTTGGAGCTGTTTTATGTAAGATGAGAGCTTATTCATCACTGTGTATAAGGAAGGATCAACAGGCTGTGCAGGACAGTAACAGTAAATGCTCTGGGGAAACTATTAACTAGTATACTTCTTTGAACTGACTAATGTGTATTGAAGTACTTTCACATCCACTGAGTGGGGTCAACATGCTCAAGAATGTTTTTCCCCCAGTAACTCACTTGCTCATTTCTGCAATTGAGAGTAGAATGAGGTGACCGTGTGTGTGTGTGTGTGTGTGTGTGTGTGTGTGTGTACTGTACGTGTGTGCAGTCGACTCACTCTCGATCTGGGAGTGCAGATCATTGACTATAACCTGGAGCTGTCCCAGTGTCATGTCTCTCAAGTCGGTGGGCTTCAGGCTTCTTTTCATTAGACACTCGCTGATGTGAGGCATGTGTGGGAGCTGCAGGAGAACACACAGGCACATGTTGAACACCAAAAACATTGGACACCGTGTTTTCTCTATCTGGAGGTGGAGACCTCTTCAGGATGCTGTGACAATACAGAAACAACACCAATGTCCAGCTAAGACACGTTCTTATTTACAGTCTTTCAGATGAGAGATGAATCATTAACATCAGAGATGCATCGATACTGAACTGATGCCTGGTCTTTGGTGGTTGATCCATGCCTGAGTTCCAACACCAGAACTAAATCAATAAGCTATACGCCTCACTGGTGTCCGTGTGGAAAAGACTCGGATCATTTTGGTAAGTGAGGAAGCAGGTTTGTATTGCATTGATATGTTTGATTCATTTTTAGTTTTGTATTCACTAAATTCCACCACTACATTCAATTAGATAGAAACATTTAATCACTATTATGTGTAAAAACTGGAGCACTCGATAAAGAGTTCATAAACAAGTGACTTAGTAAAAGATTAATCAGCCATATTGTCAGCGATGTCACCTCATCATTAATATCAGATATCAGTATCAGATCAGCGGCTCTTTAATTCAAATGATCCATTAAAAAACATTAATAGTGAAATAATGATTCTATCTTGGATATAACTGTACTGAATCTGAAATCAGGTCATCAGTCAGTGAAGCATTAATCACATCAGATTAAGAGTCGTCAGATTGAATTCATCATTCAGCTGCTCTGATTGGCTGACGGTTTGTTTATTCGTTGCGTTTCTTTCTTCTCTATAAATAAATACGGAAAAGAATGAGAAAAATGATTTTGTCTGATACAAAAAAAAAAGCTTTTGCTATTCAGGCTCTTGGCTTCTTCTCAAGATTCCGCCGGATGAAACAAAAGGGACGAGCGCTGTGTGTCTGGAGACGGAGGATTACAAGGAGGCACCGCTGTTTGTTCGCGAGCAGCATGACAGTGTTTTATACAAAGAAACAGCAGATGAACTCATTGACATTGTTTGATTCCAAACCACCAGTAGAGGCCAGCAGTGGTCCTCCGCTCCCAAATAGACCACTGAGGGGTTTCATCCATGTTGCTGGAATAACCTGACGAGAGACTTCATGTCTTTTAAGAAGAAAGGAAAAAAGCCTCCGTATAAAATGCCATAAAATCACCACGTGTGCCTTCTCAGGCTCACATGGTTTATTTTGATTTGTCAGATCTGCCCTCAGGCATCTTCCATCTATTTTCCCTCCGACACTCATTTCCGCTCCCCGGCCCTCCAATCTCGTCGTCTCGACCGACAGGTGAGGAAGTGTGCAGGCTTGCTGTCCTTGCAGGTACCGCACTGTAAGTATCTATGCGCACGCTTGTCTCTTCGTTGCTAGTTCGTCATCCCTCTTTCACTTTCACATTGCCGGTCACACAAGCACACTTGCGGCTGCAGAGTGTCAGTTTCAGTTGTCAACCGAGAAATGTCCATAAAAAATCCTCGGAGTGGGTGTTGGGGCAGACCAGTGTTAGTCCTGACTCAACCCGGCAGTCTGCTGACTTTTTAGAAAAGATTGATCATACGCCGAATGCAGAATACAGAATAATGTGTGATCATTCCGTATCAGCACATTAACCACCGATGATTCAATATCAGATTGAGGAACTGCTCTTCTCTCTGAAAGAATGACGTACAGTAGATACTCATCATCCCCCTCTTTCTTTCTTTTCTCTCGCTGGCTGAATTCCCAAACTTTGAACTTAGCAAAGGAAGACAGGAAGTTTATAGAAGTGTTTTATAGAAGCATGTAACACATGTAGGCTCTGCCGTCTTACAGACCTTCAGTCTGGTGGCTACTGTGAGCAGCCCTAATACATCTTAATATTCATTGTGCGTTGGGTCCGGATGTGACAGAGATGTTCTGTGACTGCTGAGCATGGCTACATTCTTAAACACACCAGTCAATGCTTTCCGCTGCATGAATTATAGATGGACCCGGCCGGGCTGCCCTTCACTCCTCTGAATAAGTAAAGCGATTTCGCCTGCAAGTCGGTGCGGAAGTACAATGCGTGTGAGTCTGACGGCGTCGGCGCGTGTTGGTGTGTGTGCTCCTGGAGAGGCAGTGAGGCACGAAACAACGACTGAAATAATGATGAACGGGGTCGTCATCACCTTCCTCCCTCTAAATGGGGGCAGAGGAAGGGAGGGGATAGAAGAAGGGTGGGGCCTTGCTGTGACATCATCATATCATATATAAAGTGCCTGTTAAGTTCCCATATAGTTCTGCATTGTTTCTGGCTCATCGTAAGACACAAAACACCAACCTGTTCACATACGGTGTGATTAATGTCCCACAGGAAAGACTTCTGCTTCTGGCAACACTTATCTATTATAACCTTTGGACCTTTTATTCTAAAGGTTAAAGTAAAACCGAAAGCTTCAAACAGCCGAGTTAGAAACATCACTGTATCGATCTGCCACTCACCAGGTCGGCCACCGGGGACTTCTTGCGATTCTGTTTCTCCACCTCCACCTGCATCTTGGCCATGGGCTTGGCCATCGCCAGGGCTAGCTTAGCCTCCGCCTGCAGCTTCTTCTGTCGACTGACGAAGTCCATGTCCTCCAGAGACTCAGAGTCATCCTCCGTGGTGTCCCTGTCAGAGTAGGATGAACTCTGCTTGGACTGCGCAGTCATAGGAGGACAATCAGGGAGAGATAGAATGAAACAAGAAGGAGGAAGAAGGGAGAAGAAACAAGACATTAAAGATAAACACAATGGAGAAGAGAATGCATAGTGAAGGTGAAAGTGGAAGAGGAGAAAGCTAACAGGGACCCGGTCAGAGGACTAATATCTTTGCATTATTTGCATGTAGTTAGATTTCATTAAGTGGAATATCATTGTACATCAGCACGGAGGATGAACATCCCTCTCTCTTTTTGTTAAATGTCTCTGGCTGACAGGAGGTTAATGGATCCATTCATCCGTGGGCACGATGTGCATATTCCAATTCATCTCTCGTTTGCTGCCCAAGAATTGGTTAACAGTCCAGAGAACTTGAACAAAGACCTCCAGAAAGCAGCTAAACCTGATTCATAATGAATATCTGGCCTGTTTCGCATTTTAGTTTTGTTCTGACCTCATCTCGCTCTCACATAATCACACATTTACACTTCAGACATCCAAGTGTGGTTTGGTTGGTGTGTACCATGGGGGACAGGGGTGTGTCCAGACTGGTTTCTGTCTTGCTGTCATCGGCATCGCTGTCCTTGTCGCTGCCGCTGTCGTTGACAAAACAGATCTGTAGGTTCATCCCACTCTGCAGCCTGCAGACAGAGATTAAAGGAGACACAGGCATGTTAACATTAGCATAAACGCAGGTAAGACTCAAGTCAGTTCAATGTTAAGCTGCTTCTGCAGTGATTGACTCAGACCAGGGACGAAACAATGTCAACAGCACTGCTGCTAATACAAATGACTTATGATGAAAACAACCAAGAGCTTTGCCTCATAAGCGCTGTGAATAGAACCTAATGTGTGGCCCTAATGTAAATATAAATAGAGAAAAACAGAGAAAGAACATCCAGTTCAGCCTCTAGCTGCCTCCTTCAAAAGAGGAAAATGCGGGGTGAGGACAGCATTAAAGAGAGCTTTTGTTTTTAATCATCTGCCCTCCTGTCTTCAATAAAAAAAACAAAACATCCAGGATGCCTCTGGCAGGTCTGATCCAATAATCCCGGGACTGGTGGGGGTGTTTTATGTCACGGAGGAGCAGAATAACACAAGGTGTAGGTCCCAGCTCTGAATGGGAATCAATAATCTGCTTTTTCGATGCAGTAATTACAAACAGAGCTGATTGATTACACAGCATGGATCCAATCAGTCCAGATTAAAATAGGACTTGAGTGGTCGATTTGTTTTTGTCTTTCCAGGAGAGGCAGCTTGGAAAATCTCCAACTAGCGGCTAATGAGCTGTTTTTCAATGAGATACAGTGGACAACCTGACATATATATATATATATATATTAGTGTTGGTAAATGTCAGCAGATTAGTAGATGTGTGAAGTTATTTGTCCACCAGAGAGCAGTTTCTATATATGAGTTCACAAATGAATATTGTCTCGAAACCCTCAATAACGTTAATGTATATCAATAACTCCATTTGCATAAAAACTCAGGCTCATAACAGTACATTTATGAATTACGACCCCAAAGTGGCTCGTATGTTCATACATTGCTGCCGTCGGGTGATTTCCCGGCTAACGTCAAGGAGTCATTCAACCTCAGTCAGAAATCCACGTGATTCAAATCACAGGAACATAAAGGGAACTTTAGTATTCTGGACATGTAGTTCCAGTAATGTACAGCGTAGAAGGTGGTAACAGTGTTTGTCTATATGCCAGAGTGCAGGCGTAGGTGTGTTTTGGGAAGTGTGAGCAACAAGAGTTGACCAAGTCTCCTCGCTCGTTCACGCAGCACACTCTCTACTTCCTGTCAATCTTCCTTCCTCCTGCTGGTTACAGTAAATCTGAACCCAGATGTAAATATTTCTGACTTTAGTTTTCACCCACATGCGGAGCGGGAATACATGCTCTATTGCATTTCCTTTACTGCTGTCTGCTCTGTGCTGGATCCCTTGTAGGACATTAGAAAGTAATGAGACCACAGAAAATACTAGTAACTCCAAATCTGTTATTTTCCAGGAAGACGTCACATGGTATTGGTTAGTGAAGATGTTACAGGGACCTGACATCTTACCGTGATGAAAGGCTGGGTTTACCACTCTTGCTGCAGCTGGTGTAGATGCCTGGTCCATCGTCGAAGAAACTGCCCAAGGCCAACTTCTGCCTGATCGACTCCCTCTCATTCTTCTGGGCCTGCAACAGGAGATTAACAATTATTATATTTCTATAATAATATAATATAATATAATAATTGGTTTGGGTCAAGAAATGCTTTAGAAAGAGCAGCCTAAGCAGCGTAAATATAGTTTCCTGGCATGCCCTCACACCCTCTTTCACCACATGACTGTCTACATGCACAAATAGAAGCAATGTTACACCGTTGATCACTTTCCGACAGCCCGAATCCCAGGATACAAGGATATTAATAGCAGCAGAGGTTCAGCGTCATCCTAACAAGCTGTGATACAAAGTGTGGAGTCAGCTGAACCACTGACAAAATGTGTGAAATATCTTAATAGGGATCAGTACATATTGGTGTTACCAGTGTTCACCGCTAGGTGGTGCTGTTGTGTTAGGAAAAAATAGTACACAGTCATTCATATAAAGAGGGCCTCTTCATATGCATATTGTAAACTCCAGAGCAAGAACACAGATACCAGTTTCATACATGCTTGAACCTACTAGTTACTCAGTGTTGCACAATCACATATATTTTCCACTTCCCACACCTAACTCGGTGTTTCTTCAGCTACACACACATAGGACGTCAGCGTTTCTGATAATAGCAGATAAAACAAATCCAGCTGAAGTCCAAGCAACTAACATGTGACATCAGAGGATTGCCTGTCGTATAGGAAGTGTTACCTTCTCCGTGCAGCATACAAATATTTGTCGCTGCACTGAGACTTTGACAGGAGCTTTCTGTTATTGTCTGCTTGATATGTTCAATCAAAAACACATCACGGTTTCACTTAACTGCAGCCGCCACAGCGCTCACGCCTTCCTCCAACGGAAATCACAACACTCGAAGGACAGACCAACCGTATTAGTCCCCTGAACAGCACATTCTGCCTCAGAGAAGGCATCATACTTGTTTGGTTACACAACATGCAACAAGAACATCCCTGTTTTCAAGGGACCTCATATGTCGCATCAACGTTTCTACTTTTGCTCTCAAATAGGACAGATGACCAAACATGTTATCTTATTGAAAAGGTGTTGAGAGAATGATTTGAGTGGGGTTCATCCCTTCCTTCATGGATTTCTCTCTTTGAGACAACACATTTTCTATATTTATCTCTGTTCCTCACAGTCCTATCGTGTTCTTATCCACCTGCCTCGGCCTCATCAGTGTTGAACTCTCTCCCCAACATGATTCTTCCGTTTCTCCTCAGTACATTCGTTTTGTCCAAATCGCTCATCACACCTGCACCGTTCTCCCACCCACTTTCTCCCGTCTTTCTCGCTCCCTCCTTTTGTCTTCCTCAGCCTCTCATGACAATTGTGTGCAGGCGTTGGTGAGAGTGCGTCCACCAAGGACAAATTAACATAATCCCACTCCAGCAGACGGACGTGGCACTGCCAGGACACACTGGCACATAGATGAGTGGACCTGGCACTGCTCTTCTGTGTGTGTGTGTGTGTGTGTGTGTTGGTGTGTTGGTGTGTTTGACAGACAGAGTCAAGATGAACACACGGTTCAAGGTGTGTTGTACAGAGCAGGTCCAACACATTTGAATACCAGCTCACGACTCACACAACCTTGACTATAATACAACACAGCTGACAAAACTGACAGTCATGTCACTCTGTTCCCATTAAAACAAAAATGGGAGCCCTGCTGAGGTGCATTCAGGAGACACGGGATAGACTTTCCATTAGAATGATCAAATAGCATGTTAGCAGGAGTAGTAATGGAATATTTGATACGCAGCTATAAATAGGATTGTATATGTAGAATAAACTCTGTCTTTGAATAGATTAGCAACGTTGATGCAGATGGACTTGCAGATGGAGGTAGTTCACGTCTGCATCTCACACCCGCCAGCCAACAAAACTTCCTGCCTTTGTGTAAACATCATCTGTTAAACAGCATGTTTATGTGTGTGTGTGTGTGTGTGTGGTAAACGAAACATCACAGCAGCCCCATAAACCATTTACGAAGGTGTGGAATACAACGCTGGGCCACCGGAGGTGCGAATGGGAGGTAAACATGTGCCCCTGTCTGTTTTCATACCCGTCT
>CAAKHC010018738.1:0-21743 GCA_901007825.1 Macroramphosus scolopax
TATAAGGAACACATTGAATATATCAGCAAATCATTTGAGTTAAATAAATATGTAAAGAAAACAAGGAAAGTAGATCATTGATATTGCTCTTAATCTTTAGTCAGCCCGCTTGTACACTTAACCTGCTCATTGGGTTGTTGCTGATGAATGTTTTTCATCGTGTTGATCAGCCTTTGCTGTAATGCCCATTGAAATTTCGACATTTGATGATGATGAGATATCTAAACATATTGATAGTATAACAAGATCAGATCATACCTCATCCATATTTGTCTTGGACATATATCTACATGCTATTGTTCTGTTAGTGATGTCACGCTGTCTCACAATTAAGTCCCTCGCCACAAAAAAAAAAACATTGAAAAAATTGCAATATAGCTTTTAAAATCCATGGCAACCTTCTCCCTTCGACTCACCACTGCACTTTCACACCAATAATCTAGCCATTCGATTTGACTTTCAGACAATAACTCCTTCTAACACTTGCTGCTGCTTACTGCGCAAACACAACACAAGACAGGAACACATCGATAGATCGATTTTGCATGCACTTAATTGTAGACGAATGTATAGGAGGTATATGAAAAAGACTTTCACACTAAAATCTGGAATGTAGTTCCATTTCACATAAGAGCAAAAACTTCTATTACACATTTCAGACAGGCAGATAAAGACTTACTGATGGAATGTCACACCTGTAACCACTGATACATTTCATTCATTCCATGTAGCTCTTCTCTTCTGTACTGCTATTGTTGTGTTGTCTCTGCTGATTGTTTCTGTTCTGATTCTGTACGGTGTCTCTGTATTTCTGTCTGTGCTGCCACCGTCTTGCATTATGGTAACATACGGTTTGGTTGCAAAATAGTAGGAGGAAGCGCTCGGTCTGACAGCCCTTTGTTTGGTTTGACAAGACCTCCCAATCTCTGTTGTGTCTCTGGGTTTGGTGTCCTTTATATATTGCTGGTAATACTGAAGGTGTGATGAATTATTTTCACATTTGAAGTTGACTGGGAAAATTGATACCCAACACAAAACCGTTTTATTTATGTGGGTAAATGCAATGATTAAGCAAGCATGAGTGCTCTACCTTGATAGTCTAAAGACATTAATTACTGCACCTTGCGAAGAGAAAGGTATTAATTTCACACCCTACCTCACAACTCAAATCATATATTAATGATATTAATTACATACTTTGAACTGGGAATATGTGAACGTGTGTCAATGCAAAAGGTCATTCAATATAGTTAATCAATTATTCTGATAAATGGCGAAGTCTGAAAATATCAGAATCCTGTGTGGACTGTTTATGCTTCTGAGTAACTTCCTGTTTTATTTTGAAGTAATTACCTTGAGTGTACTTGTGTTGAGGGTTTGTAAAGAGAGGCCATGGAAGCTAACAAAAAGTGAAACCAAAAGTTCTGATCGCCACCTTGTGGCTGGTTGAAGCACATGTCATAAATCACGCCCCCTCCAAGCTACTGGATGGGACCTTGTCCAAAGTTAAAGGTCAAATACATATTTACAGTAGATGGTTTCCGATATTTAAAGTAGATATCTTCACATTGATGTATATTCAATAGTGTCGGGTATCATACAATACTTTCTGCAGTACTGAGGTTGACTCAAGCAAGAAGCAATGTTTGGCGTAACACCATATCTAAACGCACATAAAGGCCTAATGTGTCGTAATTCGTTGCGGATTAAGAAAGCATGTCCACTCTCCTCTCTGCTTCACGTTCTGCACAACAACCTTTTCTGGTTCTAGTCTGAAGTGGGTTTGTTTATCCTCAGAGATTGAGATTGAAGTCATTCAGTACCGTGACCATCACAAGCACAAGCAATGGAATATGTTTTAATTATCAGAGGGCCTCCTTCTTCTCCCTCAGTGCAGCCGGTCGCCTCTGCCATGACAACCCATTTCCCACACAGCAGCATTTAATTGATTTTGTTTTACATGTTGTTGTGTTGGTTTGTGTCAATAATAAAAGGAACAACGTGTGAAGAAAGTAAATCATTATCCCCTGCTGCTCTGTTCTCATCTCTGGGTGCTTACAGACCTGCTTCACTGTTCCTTCCAACACAACAAAACACCACATGTCACGCTATTTGAACGATTAAACTTTGCAGGGTATTTACACTGGACATGACAGACCCTTACTTTTCCCATGTGCACAATGAAAATATTGAGTAGTGACAAATCACAGGTTCTTAGTAAGTAAGTGCAAAGCACCACGAGCCGCCAGAGCAGCTTCAATACATTGATCATTAATGTAAAGCCCTTACATTACATATTTATTCTTTAGAGGTGAACAGATTTTCCAGTTTTACGAGACAAGATTTCAAGAAAGATGTCTGGTTATGATTAATCCCCCGCCCCCAATACTCTGAAGAGCAGCACACCGCCTTTGTTATCAGATCATTTTACCAGTGTCTGGATCACTTGAGTTATAGGCTGAAACTCTTCAGCTGCAGAAAACACATTAACCAAGAGAAACATTACTGGAACAACATCGGCTTCAAAGACTTTTAACTGTTGTAATTGTGTGGCGTTTCTCACCATTTCCACTATTTTAAGCTGCAGCGTGCACCATTTAACTAAGTGAAGAGTACATAATAGGTGGAACGCAGCAGCCTGCAGTTTAAAGGCTTGTAAAACCACAGAAGACTCGGGCGGCGGCGGAGTTGTGCGCTGCTGGTGATGTTTCTGCATATCAGCTTTGGTGGAGGCTGCTGATTGAACACACTTTAATGAACTGGAGGTATAAATGATGCAGGTAACAGTTATTGCATCGTGGAAATCTAGGATGATGTATCTTTTATTTCTTTTTGACATCCAGCAATGGCTGGCAAAGGGAGATAATCCACTTTTCTCTGGACGGGTATGTGTCATGCTGAAGCATGAGTTTATAATTCCTTGACCATCTATTCATCACCCTGCCTGATGGTGATCTTTAGGGTGGATATTTGTGAGCAGTGTCCATTTATCTTTCCAGACAGCATACAATTGGCACAGTTTTTCAGCTTCCATATAATATGTTATGAAACCTTGAAGAGTCTTAATAAAAAAGTATTAACTGTATGTCTATTATATATATTATACATTATACAGCTGCTTTCAATGTATGGGACACCTGGGTATAATGATAATAATAAAAGGTACTGTAAAGGTACAATTTATAACCGTGTATATTTATTGTAGCTTTTAATTCAGACACACAAGCGTTAGGATATCAGAAGAGTCAGATTATATTAGTTTAAGAGCATGATTTCTTGTGTTATATCAAAAAAACGTAAAATAGTTTAAAATAACTGAACAACGTGAAATGTTTTTCCCTGTTTCTAAGTTTTGGCATTTCTGTCAAAGGAGCCACTGGCGGGGCAGTAAAATATAATATAAATCCGGTTATAAATGATATATGAAGAACCTGTGAAAACCTCAGAATATAGACAGGAATAAAACATCGAAAAGTTTTGGGTCTGCAGAAATAGAGAATTCTGGCTCGAGTATAAGACAAGAAAAACCTTCTAAATTCACCTCGATGTGAGTTTTTTTTGTTTAGACGTGCACTTGTGTGTGTGTGTGTGTATATATATATATATATATATATATATATATATATATATATATATATATATATATATATATATATTAGCTCTCCTTTATTAGCTCAGACAAGGAAGTTCTATCTGTTTGCCTGTCTGTTTGCAGGATTACACAAAGACTACTCGGCTGCTTTTCCCCGAAACCTATTGAACGGGTGTAAAAAGACCACACCAAGGATCCAACAGGACACATTTAATAATAGTTTGTTTAAAGAGCAAACCACTTGAAGAACATAGACCAGAGATGCACTTTTTAGGCTTTTGGTATTAACGATCTTGGTACTGAGCGCAAACTGGACTGCATGTTTTTAACAGAAACCTGGCTCAGCGCGAACGGATCTGCCAGCCTTATTGAGGCCTCTCCACCAAATTATTATTCCTCCTACTCCCTAAGGAAAAAAGGGAGGTGAGACGGCTCCTATAGTCTCAGCTAATCTTACTGGCAGGGACATATCCCTGGGTGACTATTCCTTGTTTCAGCACGGTGCAACTACACTCCGATGTCAGCCTCCCGTGTTGGCAGTAACATTATACAGACCCCCCAAACAATGTCTCCTCTTCCTAGCCACATTTGCTGTTTTTATCTGTTATCCACAGTGGCTGACAGAAGCATCATCGTGGGTGGTTTTAATATAAATGTAGACCACAGATCAGATTACAAAGCCATTGATTTTCTTAATATTCTGGACTCCATGGATTTCACTCAGCATGTCACTGGTCCCACTCGTAGCCTTGGCTATTGATTGGCTTGTCTGACACCTGGTTTGTATTCTTTTCCCTTAAAACCTGTATTGCAGGGAATAACTCTGAAGTCTTTGTTAAAGAACAATGTCTCACCCCTGAGGTGGCTGCAAACTTTGGAACTTGCCTGGAGAACACAAGTCGACAATTTAGTAAATCACCTAACCACCAGACTCAAAACAACGATCAACACCGCGGCCAAGATTAGAAAAAGAAAGGCTAAACTCAAGCAGGTACCCCCTTGGAAAACAAATCAAATCAATCAACTAAAGAGAAAATGTCGGATAGCCGAAAGGAAATGGAGAAAATCAAAATTAAACATCCACTATGACATTTTCCGTGAGAAACCTGTGCAGGTATCATATACTCCTCAAAGTCCTTGTCCAGCACCTCCACGTCGCCACCAGAGAGGATGTGAAAGCCCTTTAATGTGATGATCTTCTTTATGGTCAGAGGCTATAGAGAAATACAAATTTGTATGTCATTGATGAACCGTGGAAGACTAGACAAACCATTTAAATATCAAAAATATTCAGCTATTTTAGGATTTTCTATGTTTTCTTCATGCTTTTTTTTTCATCCATTTCTCTTGTTCCCATTATTACTCCTGTGACCTCTGGGCAGAGTGTGGCGTAGCTACTGTTACTAAATCTCTTTTCAGCTCCTCTTTCCAGGTTTATTCAACCGTATTCATAGAGCCTTTCCACTTGAATATTAGAACGCAACTATTCAAATTCAGCATTACAGTCTAGCGGAGCTAATTCACAAAACATCATTCAAACATAAATATTACAACCCGACTATTCAAAGCAGCATTTCAGTGTGGCGGAGCTATTCGGCTTTCAGCATTAATTTTCTCGCTGATTTTAAATCACTAAATAATCTCACTCCTGACTACCTGTCATAAATTATCTTTAGATAGGTAGCCACCAGATCCCTCAGGTCCTCCAGCAGTAATCTCTTAGATGTCCCGAGAGTCCAGTCTAAGACTCACGGTGAGGCTGCTTATAGCCACTATGGCCCCCGTCTGTGGAGCAGCCTGCCAGAGGAACTGAGGGGGGCTGAAAGTGTGCAAACTTCAAACACGCCTCTTTAGGCTACATTTTACATAGTGTATTTGTGAATTGAACAATCCCGCGTACAGAGAGAAACATGTACTGCTCCCTCCTGCATTGCAGTAGGTTTCTAATACACGGCAGCTACAGTGACGACTCTGTCACACTTGCCGGATGTGAAACTCTTTACAACATCCATGAAAACAACTTAAGCTGTTACCTGGAAGGCATTTAAACTTTGAAAAGTACAGCAGATAGCAGACAAATAGCGGTTCTAATGGAAAAGGGCAACATCTTGTAAAAGAAATGGACCAAGTCGGGGCTGTCAGACGTCCTAAGGAAGGTGTCACTCTTCTCATTATCCAGGTGGGGGGCTCGACCTCGGCCTGGCTTTTAACCACCATAGCATTTTCTTGTCCTCTCTGTGTTCTCCATCATAGCGACTACTCTTCGTCTTTGCCTTGTCACATTCTCCGCCCACTCCGTCTTCCACCTCCTGTCTTTTTAGTTCTCTCCCCATAGCAATCGATCTCCTCTCGTCTCTTTTCCCTGCAGCTTACATGCTTTACAATGAGGGCGTGTTTAATTATCATGGATGACAAATGTTCTCCTGTCCCTACTTAGGAAGGAAGCGTATGGTGGAAAGAGAGAAAAGAAGAGAAGCGGATAAAGAGATGAATTCATGGGGCATACTCTCTGCATGACTGATGATTGTCTCCCAGCCGGCTGCGGACAAACACAGGGTAGGTCCGAAATTGAGACCAACGTCTACGATATTCACTACTCGTGATTGTTTTCCTTGAAGTCTAGTATAACTGTTTGACCCACTCCTGCCCCACTCTGGAAACTGAGAAGTTTTTCTAATCATTGAAGCTAAGCGTGTGTGCAGACTCCTCATTAACATGCGTCCTGAGTGATCCAGTCGGGCCACAGAGGAAAAGAAAGAAGGCGCATGAGGAACATGACCTTTCAGCAGGGGAAATAAATAAATAAATACCACTATGAACCTTCTCGATTGATAGTCTGCTCATAAATACATTAAAAAAGCTAATTGTACACCATGTCCCTTTGAATAACCTACAGTTTTGCCATTTAGAAAAGTAGATATATGATCGTCCTGTCCTGTTTGTGTGTGTGTGTGTGTTCACCTGTTTTGATACCGGTGTTGCACGCATTACATTTCATTTTAAATCAACCTTTATTATAGAGTTGTCAAGTGAAACCAGTTCCTCCAGTGACGAACACTGATCGGTTTCAGACTAATATTACAGCAGTTTGGGAGCCTTGCTCGAGGGCGAGTGACTAACACTAGTAGGGGTAAGCATTAGTCAAGTGTGCTTTCTACCCACATAATCCCAGCCAACCCATGAAAACCTTTGAGCACGCCTCCCTGCCTGATCTCGGAGCCAACACCTCCAACTGCCTACTCTGCTGCTCATTTTTGATCTCGGGTCATCCCGTTGGGGAATTGCCGGCTCTGCCGTCAGTCGGATTTTTGCACAACAAATAAATACATTCATAACACAAGTCAATATATCTTCACAATAATGTGAATAATATGCAGAACATGTTCTTATTTTATATTCATATGATTCATGACTGCAAGTTGCTGAGTATTAGATCATTTCTAATCTTCAGAATGGTTCGTCATATCTCTTTCGTTGGGTCTTTTATCCTGCTTCATCCAAGTAGGGCATTTCATCACCTAACTCAGCTTACACAGCACTTGGACACGCTCGTCCTGCACCAGCTTGATCACAGATGTGCACCTCCCTCCTGTGGTGAGGGCGACGAGGGTACAAGTCTTGGTCATCACTCATCACATCAATGCAGAGTTTACCTCCAGTTTCTCAGCTGCCAAATAGCCTGCCAGTGGGATCCTCTGCTTAGCATGGATTTATCTAGACGCTGAGGGCTTTGCTTGATTGATTTGCATTGACAGGGTTACTTCTATAAAATAATGTGTGTGATCTGGAATCAGATCCATATTTGTAGATCCATCCTGCATTACATTTCTAGTGCATCTTAGAGCTGTACTGGCAGGTCAACCCACCCTCCCTTGTCTTCCAAACTGAGATAGATATCACTTCGGATGCACTGCTGGAGTCTGACAGCTGTCTGCTTTCTGGCACCTTTTTACATGCTGTTCCAGGGGTATCTGACTAAACCCAATAGAGGCACGTATGTGCATTCAACATATGTGTATTAGGGTATAAATAGGAGCTCATCAGCAGGTGGAATATGTATCATGCTGGGCTGAACTGAGTGCTGAACATGTGATTTGGTTCCCAGATCAACAGGCCGACCTTCATATTTTGCACTCCAAACCAACAGGGGGCAACATAACAGAAGGTTGGGGTGTCTACCCGTATTCAAAGAAACAAAGAGATGACAATTTTATTAGCATGAGCCAGAAGGGTAAACTCTCAATATACCAGTCGGTTCACATTCCAACACTCAAGTAAGGTCACCGGCTTTAGGTAGTGGCTGAAATGAGTTCCCTCCGTAGGGCGGCTGGTCTGCGCTGCTGCTCCCTGCAGGTGCCAACTGTCCAACACACAAAATTCAAATTTGATCAATTCTTCTAGAGATAGGGATAAGTCTATGTAAAGCATTTTGTTTATGTTGGTTGACATTGAGTGACTGTTTTTTTCTTTCTATTCTATTATATATTAATTGAATGTCCAGAATATAACTTACGGTATTGTGTAACAGGGCGGTGTTGCCGATGCTCCAAGGCACTGAGTCATTGAAGCATTCAGGAGGTGAGCATGTAGAGCCGCGAATGGAGAACAGCCTGTCAAACCTGTAATAACCTGTCCTGCTTGTCACAGTTTGTAAATGTGCGGTCATGTATCGAGGCAAGCGGTTGTTGAAACACCGGCTTGCTGTCGAAGGATGTTTGTGCATTCTATCCTCAGGTGGTTATTCTGAGGGTGAAGCATGCCGCTGTGGGAAATAAATCGTATATGATCAGTCTAAGGACTAAATGCTTTGTGACCACTTGTTGTAAACCTTTTTCAGCCGACCACAGAAGTACAAATGTTCAGTACTTCCTGTAAATCGTGGGCAGTGTTCTAAACTGGAGATCTGTGGAACTTTCTGCATCTCGTCACCCAGAGAAGCCCGACAATCCATGTTATTTAACCAAAGAGTACTTTGGGCGCAACCTCCCACAGGGTTGAAAAGCTAATGCAAGAGATGGAGAACGATTCTGTGGGCTGATATGTTTTGTTGTTGTATTTTTCTCCTACTGGTGTAAATTACCTAATCATTTAAATGAAGCATTCGCTCTGGAATCAGCATGAGAGGGAGAGAGAGACTCTATTCGGCAACCGCATGCATTATCCCTGAAACCTGCGTTTATTCAGACTAATCTAAAAGTTTTTGCAGGTTGAATAGAGACGAAAACATAATTTGCATGTGTACAAAGTAATTCAATCAGAAGAAATTAACACATTGTCTGCATATAATTGTTTTCCTTTTAGTGAGGACTTTAATATGATAAGTGTTTGTATATTTGCAGTTCCTGGATTTCCGAGCAGAAAATAGAAGCCACTATAGGTCAACAATCAAAAAATAAATATCAGCCTTCTGCTCATAGTATCTATCAATATTCATGTTGTGCTACTGATAAAAAAAATAGGATGCACACAAACACATCTGGGTTCTTTTCATTGCTTCTAGATGCAAGTAAGAAACCCTCTTTGGTTCATCAGCCTTATCGGGCAGATCCTTGCTCAAAGCTACTTAGTGGACTTTACTTTGGAAAACAGTCACAGCAATATTAAGAGGTTTGTTGACGCCCTGGAGTACAATCCCTCTGCCAAGGAAATAAGCCAGGGGAGATAGTAGCATTACATGTATGAAGGTCAGCTTGTTAGTGAAAGTAATTGGATTTTGCAACCCTCTCGGGCTGATGCCAGACTTTAGCCCCCATTTGCTGCACAATAATTTCCTGATTCCATTTTTTCAAAATTGATTCGTACTTGATGAGGGAAATCATCAGGTTTGGTGTGTGAGGTCCACAGTGAGAGCAGCAGGCAGGAAGTACCTGCAGTGTGTCTGCCGTGGGAGAAGCAGCCTGTCAGCCCGTATATGTTCTGTATGTTATATGCATAACACTGGAGGTTAGCTTGACTGCAGGAATGAACCTAAAGGAATGAAATTGCATCACATAATAGTTTTTGCATGGGATAGAGGGAACACTTTCATTGACAGCAGTGAGAGGCATCACTCACTACAGTAACTTCTGTGGTTCTGCACTTGATTACTGTTCCTCAGTCGGGTCAGAACAGCCTTAAAGCCTTCATGATGCACATTGCATACGTGTTGTCATGCACACGGTGGAGAGGACGAGGCTATGACTTGTGTGATCTCGCCGTGAAGGACACAACTGTTGTTATTCCACGCCACATAATAGATAATCATTTCTGAATGCAATTATTCAACTTAAGCAATTAAAATTCAGACTAGAAGTGCACTCAGAGTCAGACAGCGCAACGCTCTGCCAAGGCCAATAGCCAACCGTTGTATTGTAATCCAAGTCTGCTAATTAAACAATCACATATGTCTGGACATCTTTGCAAAGGTATTAGCGATATGCAGGAATTTGTTCTATAAAAGGTCAAATACGCCCCGAGTAATTAACATTAACAATACACGTTAAACTGTAACTGCTACTAAGCTCCTGCTCTGCATTGTTGTTGGCTGAAAGGCTGTCTCAGTCCTTTTCAGGCCCAATTGAAAGTGATAGAATGGCTGGAAAGGAAATATCAATAATTCACCGTTCTGAAATGTGAAAAGTTAGAACCACGGCCTGCAACAGAAAGAAAGGCAGGTTTCGCTCCCGGCTGTTTGGAGTAACTTTGAAAAGCCGTTCACCTTCAGTATGAGAGGCACAATCGAGCCTTTAAGAGACAGCAGACAATGTCTTAACCTTGGGTGTCTAGTCTACTCCTGATTCACAATCTGAATATAAGAAAATAATCATCATTAGGTGCTGCAATCATAATTATGACATTTGCAAAACATCCCTGTTAAACTTACTGTTTCAATCTCATCAAATTGTCATGTGAGGTATAAAGTTGGGTCACCGTTGAAGTATGTGTTCCTCTTTAAAGCGGTCGTGACCCCCTAGATTTGTTATTTCAATATGACATCATCATATCATATCAAATGAAACGGTTGCAGTCATCTCGAGTAGACTTGGAAAACGACGTAGATGCTCCAAAAACATTTCCAGTGCCCTTCCAACCGTAAGCCCACATCTTGTCTTGCACCTTACTTACTACATCCCTGCTTGCGAAACACTCTCCGCCCATGACTTGCATTTGTACCAGGTTTGTATGATGTAACACGAGCACTGGAAGCCTGCAACCGCCTGTCAATCAAGCAAAGTGTGAGGCTTTGGCCAGTTGTATTTTTGACTTGTTTGCATTATTTGTTTTATAGATGTGTTTGGAGTTGCATATGTTGTGCTGTTGTGTTTTTTTTGTGTGTTGGACACAGTAATCAGCACAACCAGGCCCACCTGTGAGGCGGTAATTGGCCAAGGCGGGAGCAAACTGACAGGATATCACACGCAGAGAGCCACGGCGGAGGAGAGGCGCTGAACAGGATATAGAGAGCAGGTGTAAGTGCGGGGCCGGACATCCACAAGGCAGCCAAAAGCCACATGTTAAGTCACCCGAGCGAGCCACACACAGCATCTCTGACCGGCTGAGAGAAAGATTAGAATTTCTGATATTTCCCCAAAAGTCTTATTGCTTCATTTTAATAATATTAAACTTCTACCGTTTGCTTACATTTTTGACTGAGAAAACAGGCCAAGTTAAACATCAGTGCATCAGAAAACGACACACAGGTTCCTGTGGTAGGCGGCTTCCAGATGTGGCCTAGTTTATAGACAGACATCATTGGAAAAACTATTTTGATACCGATTTTCTTTACAAAATAGGGTTTTGTGTGCATCTTTACCTTTTTATGTGAACTCTCAACCTCTATCACATGGTCCTGCCCAATTCCTCTTTGTATTCCCACCACAGGCTCAGCAGAACAGCACCATCGATTTTACAGAACCTCCCTGAAAGTAGTTGCTTTATGGGAGACGTTGCAATCTCTTCAAAAAGTGCATCTGTTGTTGTGGAGTTGGCCGGCCATTGTCAGCTAAAGGCCTCAGCAGGCAGGCTTTTTTGGGGTCTGCAAGATCAATAAGATGTAATGTCGAGGTTCTTCACCTCCACGTCCTTCACCTTAAAAACACTTACTCGTTGACTCCTCCCATAGGACATATATCATTAAATAAGTAGCTCTGCTGAACCAGAGTGATAAAATATTATTGGAAATACAGTTCCACGTTCAAATTTTTTTTTTTTGCATCACAGAAAGATTGATTGATAGATTTAATCATGCTCAAGAGTGTAAAAGCTATATGACAAGCAAAGGATTAGCAGCCCCATACAGATAAAACATATTACTTGCTTGCATTGCAGAGCACTAAGATCCGAAAACAACTGCAGCTCAGGATTCCAACTGCAACAGATAAGGATGATATGAAATAATGTGGACAGTTGTACAGTTCTATTGAAAGGAGTGTTTTTGTGAAGCTCCTACCTCTGCAGCAGTGAAACAAGTTCACATGTTTTTAAGATAGCAGCATTAAAGTCAATGGTTTTAGCTGAAGGCACACACTGCCCAGTTGAAGAGCAAAAGGCAGGATATCAGGATTAGTGCACAGCTTCATATGCATATATTAAATATTCAATATGTCCTCATTTTGTTGCAGCAACTTATTATTTGGAATATTGCTGCAGTAAATGTGTAGTAAGTCTGTTTTCAGGCATGTCTCCCAACTCATATCACTACATACTGAGTAACAAGTAAGAAACCAGGCTACTCCTGATAAATTAACTATGAATAATTAGTCTCAGTGAGCACAGGAGGCAGCTGTGTAAAGGACCAACAGTTCATGGAATTCAATAGTAAATTCTAAAGGCTGACACGAAACAGCAACAGCTCTAGTACTACATGGCAGGGGACAGTTGTAATAGTGCAGGTATATCTGGTGAACACAGTGACTGTGTGATGAAGAGCAGTTTCGCCGGCAGGATGGTGGGGAAATGGGAACAAGCGAGCAGGCGGATGTGGGTGTCATGTTCCTCCATTAACAGTTGGGCCAGGGGGAAGCGGAAATTGGCTGGAGGTCAGGGAAGAAGGAAAAATAAAGCAAAATCCACAGCTCAGGGAGTCCTCGTGGCAATTACTGTACTTTATAGCAATTTAATTATAACTTACTTTCATCAAATGCTTCTGAAAGAACTCCCTTTATAGTCATCCTGTAATAGACCTTCTAAATAGGACATTGCCTCAGTGGCATAGCGTCTACATTTATAAAAAAACCCTTGGCTTTTCTTATAATGATAATTTAACGATGCAAATATATACATTTAAGTGCAATAAGTTTTCCAAATAGTTAATGTGACTAATGTCATTAATGGGACCAGGACGACTAAATAAAAGCAAATTGGTAAATAAGTGTTATTTTCTCAGGAGTGTGAGGCCGTCCATTCAAAAAGACATCAAATATGTTGTTGTGATCTGCCCTTCGGACGCTCAATACTCTAATCAATACCAGGGGAGGGATGAGGGTGAAAGTACTTTGAAGCATCAGTCAAATCATAAGTATTCCGTCTAGTTGAATAGTGGCTGCAGTGTGTAATTATAATTAATCATGTCTGTTTCTGCCCCCACGAAAGGTGGATGATATGTTGCATCACTGTCTGTCATGGAAGTCGAGGACGACCCCAGTCAACCTTCCCCGGCTGTACGGTTGGCCCGCAGTGCTTAACAAAACACACTTGTCAGACTGTGTACAAACGCAACACGAATCACAATACACAATCCATGCACAATATTTTGTTTGGCTCCGTGTCAAATTTGATGCGACTCCCCTCAAGGGTCTCGCTGTTTAACCGCCATCTGTATGCCGTCGCTTAATTACTGTCTGCGTTCCTGCAGAGATCGTCTGTTTTAAATGCAGAGGCACGACATGCATATGACACTGACGCTGGGTTCTATGAAAGATGGAGGAGGACTGCAGCCCGTGTGGCGCTTCAGCTGTCACATATTGTCGATGTCACACTGCGCTGTGTACAAGAACGGATGCTGAGTTAAATGCTGAGCAAATCTCATTGCAGGCAAACGCGTTAAAGCCCATAATCCCGCCAATAATCTACATTTCCGAGTGAGGAACACAACAGGTGAGGGGCCCCGTCGCATGTAAACTATCGCTCGGAGGGAAAGGGACAAATGAGTCGGAGCCGGTGTGTTGAAATAGCTTAAAATTAAGCCCTTTTCAATTATTTGTCACCCACGCAGGGAATAAACATGTCCAAGTCCACTGTTGATTATCCAGAGAGAGGATTTAAGATGGATTTAGCAAAGTGCAATGTAAACAATTTAATGAAAGCAGAGATGCATTAGGGAAATCGGTCTCATGTACGTTAATACCCTGCTACGTTTCGGAGCTGTGGATAAATGTCCACACGTCTCATGCATACGTCGTGGTATTGATATAATAGCATGATGAAATGGAATAATCAGGAATAATCGCTAAATACAAATGTAATGGGGCTATTTCAGAATCCACAATTGACATGTATGAACTATTTAACATTGGCGTAATATACGACTGTAGAAGATCCTGACCTCAAAGGCATGTGAACAGTCAAAATCCAGATTTTAACGATTAATTCTTGGCTGTAATTGTTAGGTGATTGGGTGAATTAAGAGTTTTTTCAATCGGATTAAAGTTACTAACATAAAGAGAGGATGGAAAGAGACTGACTCTTGTCTCCTAAGTGAAATGTGGGACAGAATTTCATTAATTATGGAGTAAAACAGCTTTGACGGAAGATTCAAATGTGATTTTAGATGTGGCTGTGAGGTCTGAAGTAGTTTAGATCTGCGCTCTCTGGAGCTGGTACGTCACACGATTTGAAAGCCATTTAAATGCACTTTCTTTCTGAGCTCGGCCACAAGTCACAGCCGGTTCATCAGCAGAGCCGTGGGCCTGAAAACATGTCTGAAGCTGAAACCCACAGAACTTTGGATATTGTAGTAAACTATAAATATGCTCTCAGTGGCAAATGGTTTTCTGTCATTTCAAAACAAGATCCATTTGCTTAACTGCATAACTTCCTATAACTACATCAGTACTGAGGTATAAACTTCAATATGTTCACTCTTCACAACACTGTGAGCAAAAGTAGAATTACTTAAAATCCTGCTTGGCTTAATTAAACATGTATCTTATTACGTTTTTGGATTTTATTCAAAAGACTTTACTTAATGACTTCTGACAAAGTTTGTCAGCTCCATATATCAGTAGGTGGACGATCCCCTGTGGACTGTGCAACTCCCTCTACAGGCCAGCTCAGCACAAACACGTTGCGTGAATGTAAACTAAATGTATTTTACAGAACCGCTTGAGATTAAGAGCTTATTTTATCTTTTACCAGTCTTGCTCATGGACTTACGTTTTTGTACAAAGCCCTGAGGCACTTCAGGTGCATTTTGAAAACATTTTCGCTGACTTTTTACTCAATGTCATGATTATGTGCAGAAGGGCCAAACTCCAGTTGCTGTTGTCATTAGTCAATGATTTTTTTATGGAATTTGCTAGTACAAAGAAACACTGTCGTCAAAGTGTCAGAGTAAAGGATAAGATTGTATTTTGCACGTTCACATTTGCATGCAGCAATTATGTGTTTCCAGGCTGCAAAGTGTCCTGATAGGATGTAGATCACTATCAATCCAATGTGCAAAAGACCATTTTCAAACAAAAGCGGAATCATTTCCCCGTTTACTCGTGATCTTCATCCGAGCCAGAAACCATTTGTGAAACTGTATTCTTTTCCCTCATCAGTTATGTTGTATAATTTCCTTTCCCTCTGCAGGGCTCCCATCTGCGGATGTGAAAAGGCTCCCAGTCTGTTCAATTGGACCCATTGTGCTCATGTTTCCTGGTCACATCTGCCAAGCAAATCTCGTCAGCTGCCACTTGGGCCCGCACAATGACTTTACCAATTGGAGGACAACAGTATAAATAGATTTGAATTGATACGATCATAGATGGATCTGAAATGGAAATATGTTGCAGGCATTGTGACGGCATGACAGTGAGCAGTACCGGGGAAGTTCACGTCATGCAAAGGACTTCACTTGTCCTGGAGACAGAGTCTTGGAGGACCGACTGTTGGGGAAGTGTTGTTCGTCCTCGCGATAAATCTGGAGGATGAAGCTCGCAAGCCAAGAGATGGTCTTTGAATGCACCCAAGCCTCGTTCCTAGATTTATGGAGGCCAAGGTACTCAGTCTTTCAGACACACATTTACTTTCACAGAGTGTTTGTCATCAATCTCAATGTAACGCCAAGGGCGTCCTGTTTTCTCTGGCATCTGCTATTTGACAAGCTCAAAATGACTGACACCGCAGGGAAGGTTATTGCTTTTTTTTCTTCCCTTTTGTGAGTCGCACACAGCGTAATGGCGTACGCGGGTACGCTTCTTTGGCTTTCCTTTGTGAACGTGCTTAATCATTACAAATATTAATCTTCAGGATTTGTGTCACGATACGTTTAGTGAGTCGCCGAAGGAATCAGTCGGAGCTGTGTGAGCATCGTGTTTATTAGAGTGGAGTTTCTTTATGAAACGCTGAGCCTGCTCATCCAAGTAAAGATTTCCTAAAGATGGATTTCCATCATTACGATGTTTTTTTTTTCATACTATAACCAACCAATGCTAGCATTTCTGGTTTTTAATTAAATTCAACTAATACATCCGTCATCTTCCTTCTCGTTGAAATAATCGATTGGCTTGAACGTCATCAATACCTCTCAGTATTTCCCATTTTTTCTCACCACTAGTCATCTCATCCAGAAATAAGCTAAGGTCTTTTTGAAGCAATGCAAAGGATCAACAAGGGACACTCCAAACTACCTGGTCTGCGTTTTGTTGTCTGCACATAAATAAAAAGTCTATTTGAAGAAAGAGAATCCGTGTCTGTCCGTCATCCCGGATGCTTCCAGGACGGCTCGGTGACGTGTAAACAAAGAAGGCATATGAGTTGAGAGTTTGTTTACTAGAACTATGAATGCATGAATCATTAAACAATACAGTAAGTCATTTATCAATAACTCACAGACGGACTGCTGAGGTGTTCTGTTGCTGTTGTTTTAAATCACTCAAGAGAAGAGGAAAGAAAAACAATAATTATTTTTTACTATGGGTGAATGATTTAGCACCGGGAGACTTTTCACATCCGCTCTTTTCTCCGTTTATCTACGTACAACTGTGTTTGAACTTCCCGTGCTCGTCTGTGTCTATATGTGTTTTTGGCTTTATCTTGGTTCCATTTGGCAGCGCTTAAAAAGCCTTCGGGGGTCGCGGAGGTTCATCAATAACCATTGGCCTTGTAAAAAATAAATCCATTCAGGGATTGAGAACAGACACTGTTTTCCTGCCGGGATCGTGCTTATGTAAGACATCCTTTAAAAACACACTCTTGGGCTCCTGCTGCTGAAAAATAGAGGAGACGCTGCACTGTTGTTTCTAAATCCTTGCTGACTAGACACACTGTTGAGACCATGTGTTCAAATATACCTTCACTAAAGGAATTCAAATTTCTCACGACTCCATACATATCTCATGTTACCAAACAAGATCCCCATGATCATGTGGTGGCTCACTGTCAGAATGAGAAGTAAGAGCGCTGTAATCCTCCACCTCATCACATTTACCTTTATTAGTATTAGAAAATTATTATAAAAGAAACATTTTCCAGAAGATGAGACGGATAATAGTTGTTTCCAGTTGTTGGCCTCCTCCTGTTGTTGACGATCTGTGTCCTGCTCATCTGTTATGACTGCGCTGGTTCCTGGACGTGTCTGCTTTTGATTAAAACACCGGCCTTCATTCATCTTTATATACTTTCCCCGACGCCGACACCACATTTCTATGCTTGTCCGCGCCGCATTCGGGGCTGACGCCCGGATGAAAAGCTCCACGTTCCATATTCCTTCTCATATGAGAAAAATGACACTTCAATCCTCTGATCTTGGCAGTTTAAATTCAGACCATGACGCCTTTCCCCCGGACCACAAGGGAAATTAATAAATGATTAAAGTCTAGCAGAGTCAAGGGAAAGAATGGTAAAGGGGTATAATGGCGTGTTGCAGGATGATGCGGTCGTGCTGCGCTCAGGGTTCCGTCCAGATCCGCTGGTGTGTCCTCAGAGGAGGGAACGACAGGAAGCTTGTTTCTCGACAGGTGTCGTACATTGTAGGGACATTTTCTAAGGAAACTAATTACATTAAGAGCTCTCTGTCCAAATCATATTTAAAGGTACAGTGCGTAGTATTTAGTGAAATCGTCCCTATCAAATCTTATTTGACAGGAGTCAGCTGAGATCCTGAAGAAAGTGCAAGTTAGTCCAGCTGTAAGTGGAAAACTTCCACACGAAGTTAACGACGAGTAATCAACCTGTGAGTATGTAAACTCACCTCCATGTGCAGTAGATACACCTGTGATGAACAATAAGACTGATTAATGCTATTTATTCAACAAACATTCATCAATCAGCCTGTTGCATTGACAAAAGGTTTCTCATTTATGAATATGTACGTATGCCACAGTGCTTGACGTAACTAAATGTTTAGCTCTTATACAAATAAACAGATGAAATGAATGATTTGTCTCCGGAAAGGTGCAAATCAATCTGAACATGACCCGGGCTCGACAACAGAGGAAGTGCGCTCTGTGAAACCGCAGATGAGCCGTGACTCACTTCAAAAACAGCCGTTAGTCCTCTGGGAGGACTTTGTTTTGATGCAAAGACTCGCGCGCTTCACAGCTAGAAACAGCCTTTTATCAGCCACAATGCGCTGCCTTTGAAAGACCGGTCGGCGGGCGTGTGTGTAGGCACTCCAACCCCCGAAAAGTTGATGTGAAGTACTGAGCATCAGAGGAGTTTCTCACAATAGCGCAAACACACTCGAGCGAGTCAGCGGACTCACCACCCAGGAGGGTTTGATGGTGACCTACTTTGGACAAGGTCTCTCTCTCTCTCTCTCTCGCTCTCTCTCTCTCTCTCTCTCTCTCTCTCTATATATATATATATATATATATATATATATAATCTTGCAAAGATAACACTGTGAAAACTGGGAGCTCTGATCCTTATCTTTCTCCTTCTATCAGTAATTAAGAGGAGTCACCGGAGTCAACTAGTAAAAAGTCACATTATCACAAAAAGGATTTTCAATTTGACATTTTGTCTATAAGGTTATGAATGAAACATACGGCTCAGCCAGACAGGCGACCCTGTTCAATTTGACTTGGAGATGATTTTGAGGTCTTAGTGACCTTGTGATTTCTTATTCATGACGGATGACTCACATCCTTTCTAGCTGATTTGGATAACTTCTTAACTGAATAATAACTGGGTGTCATTATAAGAAAAAAGAGGGAATTCTGGCATTGATGAGGCGGCGTTTATATTCCTGGATGTCTGCGGTGATTCTCAGTAACCCAGTTCATGAGATGTGCTCTTCAAAATCAATTTACATTACTTTGGGTCTCGTTGCTTGATGTTGGAGTGTGTGTGAGTGTGGGTTTATGTCTCTGTGAGTCCCTGTTTCTGTGGACCTATAGTGTGTGTAGTCAAGGTTTTCAAATGGAGACATCAGTGTTTAACTTGTCTTCAAACCATCTGTCTTGACAAGCAAACATGTTGTCATCACCTCAGTGGTGCCACTTCACACATAATTCAAGATACATGCAGGAAACCTCAATTTAAACCTGTTCTATCTATAATAAAGTGTTGATATTTAAATCAGCAGCGTCCTTTTTCCTTCCTCGCCTCTGTGAAAGCGTTTGTTTTTTTAACCCCGATGATGAGCCTCCACAACGCTAACTGCCTCGTTGAACATCATGCCCCGCACATGCAGATGGAATTTGAATGGCTCTCTATTATTCATCACTCATCTTGGCAAAGAGATCGTTGACTGTCCTCTTCCGGGACTTGCAGTGTGGGCTCAATGCTGCTTTCTAAAGGAAATAAATGACGGTACTCTAAACAGACCAATAAAAAAATTATAGTGAGGTAAAACATTCCCTTGATGTGCTGTGGGATCATTTTCTTGTCCTCCTCCGCGCTCGGCTCGCTCGGCTCTTCTCTATTTGGGGTCAAGGAAGGGTTGAAACTATAATCCAGCACAAACATGATGCTACGGAATATAACATAAGCCATAAATTGTGAACAGTGTTACCATGGTGATGGCCTCAGAGGTGTAACGACGGTCAGCCATCAATGAGTAACGAGTAGTTGTAGTACTTGCAGAGTGACCCAGCAGATACAACTTGATTTCTGTCGGGGAGTTAAGAAGAAACGACTGTGCTTTACGGCCCGACACCTCTAATCAGCAGCTTCGGGGGGGGCCGGATCACCAAAGTCTCCGTGCACCGACAATTCTTCATCTGTTGAAGTCTAATGAAGGCATTGATCATTGTCAGCGTAATGACGCTCCCTAAGTGGACTGTGTACCCGCCCAAATAGTTTTTGAAAGATATTTAAAAGTGGAAAAACCACCGACATGCACGGTGTCGGTTTAACCGTTTAACCGGCGTATATCACAGCACCGACACGCCCGCGAGTCGTCTGCAGCTCATACAGGTCCACTAAGTAGAAACACAAACGTATGAGTGTGACACTAATGAGCAAGCTTATGAATCTCGTCCTCATTAGGAAAATAAATTGATTCAACTCACACTGGGACCAGATTAACTAACATTTAGTCCACTTCATTTACAATGGAAGGAATTTGATTGAATTTAGGGAAACCAGCTCCAGACAGGACCAGGTAGCATTTCTTAAATATAAAAGTAACTAAGGTGTTGACTGCATTACACAGAATCACCTCCTAAAATGAAAACGTCATGATTCTCTCGTGTTTAACTTGGTGTGATAAGTTATTATTAGTCTATTTGTATGTCTGCGCATTAACTGCATAACATCAAAAACCATTGGCTCAATTATTACAGGGGTACTGGAGTATGTTGGTGCGTGACATTACCCGTTGCAGACAACAGTACAGTGAATATCATCACCTCATCCAGTTGTGTCACTTTGAGCCGCTCCTCCAGTGGGTTTGTGATATTCCTCCTCCAGAGTAACGGAGAGCGCGACGCCGAAGGAGGCAATCAGCCCCGCAGAGTGTCTGTATCCGTCTACGGTGAGCTGCTGTGTCTGCTGCATCCTGATTGGCTGCCTGAAAAGAAGTGACAGCGATGACATCAGCGCCTTTCTGAGACGATCAGAAAGGAGGTGCAGGGAGAAAATACAACACATACAGCTGCATGCACTCTGGTTGGGAGCGGAAATGCAGCAGCTTCTGACATAATAATGACTATTTTCCTTCATGCCAATGGTTTTAAATTGTATTCAATATACTGTATGTCTCTAAGATTGTGTACTAATGTCGCAGGTTTTAAAGGAAAAGTACGACCGATATATGTGTGAGACAGATGTGCACATCTGGTCCGGCTTCCTCATCCCCTGACTTCAAGATCCCAAACTCTGCGTAAAATCAACAACATTAACGTTCACTTATCAGCCTCGCAGCTCCAGGATGAAGAGAGCTTTGCTCAGGCTCATTTACAGTCTGGTCTGGCATGTGTCTAGCTGGAGGGAGTCAGACTAATTCTGTCTGATAATTATTCGGAGGACACTGAACGTATTATTGCTCCCAAACACCACATAGAAGAGATTTGTTGGTAACAGTGTCCAGCTGTCCAGACACAGCTACTATTATCTTGTATTGTAACTGATCCACAGATAATAAACGCTTGTGCAGACACAAGTGGCAGAAATACAGAAAGATGGCTGGTATTTGTGCAGACAAATTACATCGGGGGGGAAAAGAAAGGTTTTTTGTATTGAACATTAAAGTGGCCGTTTTAGAGAATGTTAAGGGACATTTCTGTCTCTCTCTCCTTTTAATGTGCTCTCAATTCTGCTCTGCTCTCAGGTCCCAATTCTCTATAGCTCTTAATGCACTCTCGTTCTACAGTTGTGCTACCGGTCATAAAGCATATTACTATCATCATCATTACTTTTAGTATGGTAAACATGCAATTGGGTGCATCACAGTATGTCATGTATTTATGTTTCCTCCACCGATGTTAGTTCTGCTCATCGCCACAGCGAGGCAGCAAACGTTAACGTCAAGAGCAGAATGATTCAAGTTAAAGTAACTAGCTCAAATCTGCCCCCCCCCCCC
>CAAKHC010018738.1:29984-65591 GCA_901007825.1 Macroramphosus scolopax
GGCAACTCCCTGCCCTTCCATGTGCGTACATGTAAAGCCATATGCACGGAGAGCAAAGGTGGAGACCCCCATAAGGTACGGAGAAGAGACGGCAAGGAGGACAACAGATGTTGCAGTGATAGAGTCAGACAGAGTGTGTAAAGGAGGAGCTGGGGTGGAGGTGGAGGTGGCAGCATGCAGGAATCAAGAAGAGTAGACAGACTAAAGCAGCTTGAACAAGACGCCCTGAATGACATTTACCGATGGAGTGCATGGAGGGACATCAGCCGAGCTGCAGATCAGCTGATATAAGCAGAGCTTGACTCCAAGGCCTGCGTGGACTAGTTGAGGACTTGTTATCAAAGCCATTTATAATGCAAACATCTGGTTATATGTTGAAAGCAAAAACTGTCATCGTCGTTGTCCATGAGAACACATGTTTGACTCAGAATGAGCTGAGATTGTACTTTCGTTTTTTTACGAGTCAATGTTGAGCCAGAAATCGACGGTGAGACACACAAACATCTTTGTGCTTTAAAAACCTGAAGATCGTCTCGACCTCGACCACGATGAACCGTCTGCCAGCTGCCTGTCCGTGGTTATTAAATTTGTCTGCCGTGCGAGCCTCCGGCTGGATTTGCTGAGCTCTTTCGGGACACTGAAGTCATGTTTATAAATCCTGTGTAAACAGTGAGCATGAAAATGTCATATCGAAATCAAGGAATTATCGGAGCGGCGCTACAAGGTCCTGTGAGTCTGTTGTGGGACACAGGCAGCACATACATGCAGCGACATGTCTCACCTTTATTATATATATATATATATATATATATAATAAATATAATAATATAATATATATATATATATATATATATATTGTTTCCCAGGTTGACTCAAGTTTAAAATGACTATCCAAGATCCAAATCTGAATGTTCCCATTCCCTTAAAAAACACTCAACATGGGAATAAAGATGAGGCGGAAATCATTCTTCCAGAATTGAGAGGGAGAAGAAGTATTTTTGTGTGAGTGACAAACTGACGGCTGTTCAAGTGCAGGTAGGATTTTCTCGCACAAAAACGAAACCCACACACACAAAACAACAAATTCATAGCTGTCTACGTGCACAAGCACAGCAACAAACAGCATAAATAAAGGTGGCAGAGACAGCAGGTTTGCTCTTAAGGCAGATATTCCCTCTGATTTGTTTTCAGAACTCTGTATTGCCTGACTTGTTATGCAGTTTCCCAGCTCGGTCTCCGCAGACATGGTGAGGATAAAAATAAACCGTCTTTTGACCTCACTTTGTTCCATAAGAATAAATGAAACTCAAAGGAATCAAAGGGCGGCAAATAAACTGTGTTGCAGGAGGTCAGGCCCCAGACAAATGATTGAACGGGTGCATGAATGAATAAGTGGACATTAATATCAAGAAGAAAAAAAAAGAGCAGCAAAGCATGATTCAAAAAAAGATAATGTTGGAATTAAAAATACCCTTCTTGTATTTCGTCTGAGACGTCTTATACGATCCCGATAATATCCCCAGAGCTCCTTTATGAAATGAATGTCAGCGAATGAGCCAGGGAGCAAATACACAGTCTCATAAATATTCATTAGGCTATTCATTGAACGGAAAGATGTAAAGGAGCTCAGATAATTATTCAAATGGTAATATACTATCTTAATGTTGATTTAGCTGTGTGTTGGGCTTTGCTGCGATCGTCATTAAAGACACAGTTGAAATTAATTTGTTGACATTGTGCTAAAATTCCAGTCGGATCAGTCGTGATATTAACATCAATCACCAGCAGCCTCTGCGGGGTGATAAATAACAGACGTGGTTGTTTTGGTGAAGTGGTCTGTTGAGCACTCTGTTCTCTATCGACCTCTTTGATTTAAGTTAACCCTGGCTGGGCTTTGACAGGAGTTATACGGGGTTGAGTGGCCGTCGGTGGCTGGGGACAGTGGGCCGCTCGCTCATGCTGGTGTTGCTCCTGGGCTGCACCATCGTCCATGGTTAGCTCTGCCCTGCACGTCACGATAAGTCGGTGCAATCGTTTATCTCAATGAAACGTGTAATACAGCAATCAGACTAGTGAAGGCCGGGAGAAACACCCTGCTGATGGGAATCTGCTGTGTAATAGCGGCCGCCATTGTTTCTGAAATCCGGTGCACCACAGGATTCGTTCGGGATTCCCGCCGGGTAAGAGTTAATTTCATGATTCATCATGAGGGACGGGACAAAAGCAAACACAAGCTGATCACAATAACAAAAATTCAGTTTGTACTTTATATATTAATGTTCAATCAATCGGTGCTGTTGTCTTGTTGTCTTGATTATTCTCTCCTGTCTGCTGTTGGCAGCATGCAGCCACCTGACCAGTGCAGGACGTGTTCAGATTGATGATGCATCGTCCAGCCACCCCAAAAAAACTCAACACGGGAACAAGATGAGGCGGAAATCATTCTTTCCAAATTTAGGAGGGAAAAGAAGTTATGTTTGTGAGTTGGATGGAGCGAATCCCCTCCTGTGTCACCCTCTACTGTAACTCTTCAGCGATGTACAACAATGTGTTGTCAGTTTAAAGGCTGTGTCTGTTTAACACAACGGGGAGAGGATTCAGGCTGCCACTACTATGATACAGCATAGAGGAACCTGCTTTAGCAACCCTGTTGTTTTGAAAGCGGATATCAAGACGTCACAAATTCTAATAAAACACTTTCTTTAAGAGAGTTTTTAATGTATCTGAGCCTCTCTCCTTTTGAAATGCACCGATGTGCATGCACAACAAAGTGCAGACGGCACAGCAGGTGACTAACAAGATAAACAGAACTGCACTGGATGTCCCGTTTAGAGACTTTGAACTCCTTTGCAGCCTTGATCAGCAACAATATCCCGGGTAACATCTCTAAAACGCCAGCTTCAAATAAAACATAGCCTACGCACCTCAACGTACAAACCCACACATGCATATCAGCATATATCCCCCCAAAACCAAGATTACCACACACCCACGCTCTGTCTTGAAACGTAGAAGATTAGAAAGTGTCTGTTAGGGTTGTGCCAGTGTTGATTCCTCTGTAATGATCTGTTTTGCCACATATGCACACTCGGAACACGCTGCCTGCTTTTGTTTGAGATCACAAGCTTAGATAAAGATGTTTGTTTTTAAAACCAGCTTCAGATTTTAACACATTATTCCGTGGAAAAATAAAATAGCCCACGACCTTGACATGACACCCGATGTGTAAGTTATCTTTGGTGTTCAATCACCATCCGCTGGAACTCCAGACTTAAACAAAGGTACGCTTGATTTCACAGCTGACTATAACTGCATCTCGAACCCAAACGGTTACATGAATCCGTGGATGCATTGATTGCTTTACATTTTGTGGGCGAGTGTGCTTGTTAAGTATTGATAAAGGACTCAGAATGGAAAGTTTCCATGCTGTGGACAGTTAAATGTGTGTGGAATATTTGATAGACCACTAGTGCCCTCTGTCAGCCTCAACCAGGAAATCACAGGTTTAATACTTCACTGCAGAGATGGAGTTTTACTTCATTTTCTTATTTACTGCAATATTCATGTGTCAAATTATTATTTATTATTGTTTGTGTCACGCTGAGCAGAAGTGTAAATGTAACACTGTTCATTTTTTTTTAATACCTCAAATAATTGTCCTGTGTACTCAAATGTCATTTTTCTGTCAAATATTGCCTACAAATGTTTACACATACAAAGCTTGACCCCAAATTCACCAGAATTGTCACATCATAATGACACATATCTCATTCATTCATTAGGGAGAGGGTTAATTATCATGAGCTGGCATGTCAATGCTACAAATGGCAGCTGTTAATCTTCATTTCTCTATGATAAACTGCCTTAAAGGTCATTTCCAGCAGTTTGGCACCACAGCCAACGGAGCACACGGCAGCCTCAGACCAGCTCCTCCTGCAGCTGATGAAGTGGGTGATTCAAACAACCATAGAGTCTCCGCACAGACAGTTGGCACCTGAGAGAAGACGGCTTATGTGTCTGTCGTCCACACAGAGGCCTCGACTTGACTTCAGTGAGCTGAGGCATATGTCTTCTTTATGTTGTCCTTTTGTTTTGCCCTTTTGTCCGTCACTATAATGTCATTCGTCAGCCTGACAGTGCTCGGCCTCGTGTCACTGGGTTGTGCACACAGTTTCGGTAAGCTGAAAACATCCCTGTTCTCCAGTTGCCACTGTTGAGCATATTATTATTATTAATATTAAATTATTAAATATGATGAAGTCAGTTATCTAAAATAACATTTCTATAGGCCTTCTATGTTGTCTGCTTTAGAAGCCGGTGTTTCGATGAGTCAATCGACTGGATGTTGTTGAACACAACACTGATGCAGCGAGCCAACGCAGGACACAGGAAGAGGCTAAAACGAACACGTTGCATTTAGGTTTTAAGTGCCTGAGCTCTGAAATGATGCTCGCTGGCTCTAACTGTTCTTATATGCTCAGATGTTCCTTTAATGAGATGATGGGTGAACACTGATGATTGATGGGTGACAGTGAGTGGCTGCCGAGGGAGTTTCCAGGATTCTCTCATTGTAAGATTTCACTTCTAAGAAGAGAAAATATAAAATAGTATAATTGTCTTCAACAGATTTTATCCACCACAAGAGGGAGCTGTACTAAAAGAGCGGCGATCTTCAGCTATGGTCATGAATTGCAGCACTGCACTTGGCATCAAACCATGTTGGAATAATACTCAAGAAAACCTGATCATTAGTGATGGGAAACAATAATTGATGGAAGAACTGGCAGGTAAAAACTGTAAAATACTTCCACTCCTTGCTTATTTGTTGGTCACTGTGCAATACTGCTAGTACTAATGGCATTACTTCTACACTGCTTCAGTACTTGTATTTCCACCTTTACTACTACTACTATTACCAAAAGTGTGTAAGTAGGCCTACCACTGTTTTCACTGTATACATATTAATAAGTATTACTGCAGGAAGGCCTGTTCTCTACAACCATCAAGTGCTTCTGCTAATTACTCTTTGTCATATTAATAAAATAATAAAAGTATATATATTTGGTTAATTTGGCTAATGTGTAAGTATTTGTCTATGTGTTATCCACACAGACAAATAAGTATTTTCTGTTTGTTAGATTTGTGTCGCTCAAGGATAAAACCTGAGTGCATCCTTGGAAATAAGAGGCCCTTTGTAACCTAATCTTTAACCGAGGAGAGGGGCAGACTGTGATCCGTCTCCCTGTGTCAGACCAACCCCGGAGAGCAGCAGCAACTTGGGCGGGCTGACTGCCGCTCTGCTCTCCAAGAGATGGAGGAGGAAGTCAGTGGTGGATCTAACAACACTTTCTTTTGCTGCTGCTGCCGCTGCTGCTGCTGCGGAACCAAACACCCTCTCAACCCGCACTGCATGGCGCATGTCGGACTAGAATGAAGTCTATTGCAAACCGAGACATTCACTGTGGATCAATGTGCAAGTTCATGAGACTCGCCTGCGGGGTTCAGGTAAATAAGAGGAGCGAGAGAGAAACATCAGGGCATGGATCGGTTTGTGTTAACTATGTTTGCTGTTTTATTATTAGCCATTGAATGGGCTGCAGACACCGGAGGAGTGTGTCTGCACCAAAGGCAGATAAGGAGCGTGTGTGTGCTGCACGGACGGGCGAGCCAGACGGGCTCCGCTGTAATAGGCTGCTGCTGCGGTGATCGCGTAACCTGTTGATTTGCAGCTGTCAGTCAGCTCCAAGCCAAGCAGACAGACACAATCATCACATAACACGTACACATAACATGGCTTCATGCTTCTTCTTCTTTTTTCTTTTTTTTTTTTTTATCCCCCCCCCAAGCTGATGGTTATTTCAGGTTATTGCACCATATCCTTTTTGAAACTGAATTCTCCCGTATCTCTTCTCCTGACATCAATATGAATTGTCATGTTGAAAACATGGGGGCCAGGCCTACAAGGAAGTCTGATAAATAAATGAAGAATATGGGGGTTGCACATTTTTTTTTTAATTTCTAAAATGTGGCATGCTAAATGAATCACTTTAATCATATTGTTGGCTCATATATTTCTAATGCATCATATCATATCATATCATGTCATATATCATATCATATCATATCATGATTTTTGCATTATATCTCCTTTAAAACGCACGAGGCGCTGCAGCCGCGACCTTGAGTCACAACATCTCCTCACTAAGATCTCCACACTGTCTGCCAGCGGATTTCCAGTCCCCTGGCTGTTGCAATGCCCGGCTGCTCGAGCTGCTGTGGCTAATTCCTCAGGAACCGGTGGATCCAGTTTGATCCATCCCTCTTTCTTTCCTTCGCCAACTTGTTGAGTCTTTCCCCTCTCGATGCTCCCGCTGCGTGTATGTGTGTGTGTGTGTGTGTGTGCGCCGCGTGCGGCTCAGCTGGCAGTTGTGACAACGAAATGTCACAAGTTTGAATCCGGAGCTCGCCGGGACGGTGTCAGAGTCGCTTCTGTTTTTCTTCTCTTTTTTTTTTTTTGTGGAGAGAACGACTCGAACTCGGCGCGCAGAAAAAGGCTTTGACGCATCAACAGTCACCTGTAGGAAAGATGCGCTCCTCCTAAACTTGCTGAACCTGCTGTTTTCCCTTCTTTTTTTTTCTGTCACTGGATTGGTACAGAAATATGATGAACTGACATCTTGTTTTCCCTTCATGAATTGGTGTGATACCCCTGGAAGAAATCGGTGAATTTGAATTTTTCGTCTGTTTAAAGGGAGGAGGAGACATCTCACCACCTTCCCTCAGTCCTTGACTGAAATCACCAGCTAATTCTGCACAGGAAAGACTCTTGAAGGTAATTATTTCTGTCTACTTACTGTGTGTAACTTTCTTCTTTAGCCTCTTGTTTAATTTTTTAAGAAGTCTATAATTCAACAACCAGAATCTATAATAACTGGTTGGAACTGTAGTGTGTCCAAAGTTTCCTCTGTTTCACTACAGGGGGTCAAATATAAAATGTAATGAGTATCCCATCATCTTCCAGAAAAGAAACTAAACAAATCTTCATAGATGAATTAAATGTTGTGCTGCAGCTTAATATAAATGTATCGTGTGGTCGTAGTTAGTATCTAAATAAATGTCCAAAGACTCATTGTTATATATGCTATATATGATATCATGTAATAATAGCATCGCAAACATGCTTTATGATAATGATAAGGAACTTTATACAGTATTTTTTTGTATTAAACTCTTCTTAGACAAAACAACTCATAAATGATGGACCCAAACTTGAGCCTGCAATCGGTGAATAGTAACTATTAGCTACATGCAGGAACATTAGAGCAGCCGCCGACTCCGTGAATGTAAGTTTGTAAGAAAGAGGCTGTGTGAAAGTCTGTCAGTTGACTTTGTGTGTAATTCGATGTTAATATTAATCTGCTGTGCTGAACCCAGCTTCCTCAGCTTGTTCCTACTATTCTGAATAAAAAGTTAACATATTTAATTCTCACCAGTGAAAAAAAAATCAAGCATCACCACTATCGCCATGTTACTGTACTGTACATCTCCGTGTTTTCTTCTGCCATAAAATGCAAAGTCACCGCCTCTATTAATCAACCTGTTGCTTAATTTGACCTCAATCGCAGGGGTCTCATATATGATATACAAATATCATACTTGTGTAATTTCATGGAAGTGAATAGCAGAAGAGGCTAAAGGTTTAAAGTTACAGAGACGCCACTGGCCCAACAACCAGCAAACACACAGGCAGACAGATGGGAGTGTAAAGTTCACTGACTTTTAAAAGTTAAGACATATTGTATTGGAGGTAGTGGAAGTAGCTTTAATGTGAATACAGCTATACAGTTTATTTATTTCTCTGTCCAGGCCATTGGTACAACTAAACTAGTTGATGGAGAAGCTGGCTGAATACACATTACTACTTTTTTAACAGCAGCTAAGACGACTTACTCAGTTGTGATATAGTTCTGTACACATGCATTCATCTGAAGATGATTAATGTCTGTAAAATAAGTATGAATATGATTTTAAACCAATTAACAGTTTAAAAACTGAACACGGTTTGTGTGGGTACTTTTGAAGGTGGATTGTTGGGTCCTATTGAACATGACAAACAAAGTTAATAATGGAGAGAAGAAATGTAAGCATACGTGCACAAATGATTTTGTGATAAAATAATGTAAAAGTCACATAAACGCTTTGCTTTGATCCCGGCAGGAATCCCACAGCTCTTCAAATGGAGGCTCCCGACGACTACGGCACCAGTAAGTATTCATGGCGCTTACGCTTTACACTCAATGCTCGCAAACACTCACTGACCCGAACCGGAGCGTACGTATCTGACGTATCTGAGCTAATGGCGGCGACGATTGCCGACGATCTGTTTATCTGTGTGACATTCGCTTATCGCGCGATTATCATTTGAATCGTTTCCACCTCTTTCGAACAAAGCTGGTAAAAACATTATTTTAGTAAAGTTAACATTTTTAAGGGATTTTCCCCCCGAGCAGCCCTTTTCCTGTTCACCCCTGGATGACAGAGAAGACGATGCACTCACAACATCCTGTTGAATGCAGCAGATACTGGATGTACACTTTGTGGTGCTCCATTTGCCCTTTGCTGGTGTCCTTTGGGCAGGTCTCTTGAATGTCTCTCCTCTCCTGCCCTCCTCTCTCTCTCTCTCTCTCTTTGCCCCGGTACGCACATCTGAACAGGTAGCATGTCATTGATGACATCAGTGGGGACTTTTAAGTCTCCATTGGGGGTTTGAGCTTGTTGGAACAATCGGCAGGCGACGTAAGGGTGCTGGCGGAGGAAGAAACGTCTGCCTGTGGGCTGCTTTTCGACACCATCGTTTTGGTCATCGGAGTGATCGTGCGGAAAACCCTAATCGATGCAACAACTTGCATCCACATCACTTATCTGTGCATTTAACTGCAAGCTCAGCATCTTGGCGTTGCACATGTGAACACAGTGGCTGACTGTGTGAGAGACGGCCGCTGCTCTCATTCACATTCAGATACTATTATTCCACGTAAAAGAAGGATGATCGTATTCATGACTCAGAATAATAGTATGAGACACAAAGACAAACAGTGTATTCAATTGCATATGACGACAATATTTTGGGTTTCAAATCCTGTTTGCCTTCGCGAAGAAAATGCACATTGAGAATGAGGTTAGGCAGATCGAAGATGTGTGAAGACACAGTTCATTGACAGCAGTTACAGTGTATCAGTACACATGTATAACTCAGCAGTAACTTCACCAACAGGATCCGCCAGCCTCGAAACAAGCCGGTTCAAAACACGACCCAAGACGAAACATGATATCCCTTCAGCAGCTTCTTCATCAAACACCGTAATCATCATATTTGTTCAATCAATCAGACAACAGTGTGCAGCGAGAATCGGTTGTGGACATGAAGCTGTTCAACGTTGACGACGGCCTTGCTGTTACTGTAATGTTCCCGTCATGTCTTGCTCAGCTGGTAATGTGAGAGAGAGAGTTAACATAATATAAGAGGCTGTAGTGGACCGTGAAGGAGTACAGTTCTGTACCGTGTGTGTGTGTGTGTGACGAGCAGGATTTATTATGCGACCTAATCTTCCATAACCACACATCAGATTAAAATGAGTTTTTCTTCTCAAAATGAATCAGAACCTGCACAAACAATCAGCCAGCTAACCTCAACCACCATCCTGTGCACGTTGTGACACTCTATCGTGATGCATCTTGGAGATTGTGAAGATGAAGTCATTGCTTAGCGAAGACTCTTCACTGATTTGCGGATCAGCAGATGGACTGTATCGGGGTTTTCCTCCGATCTAATCCACCTTCACAGGCACATTACGGCAAATGGAGTTTAGTACGTGACCTGGTCAGAGAAATAAATAACATGTACACTGTATACAGTGAATCACATTAAACAATATGTCTTAGCTTTTAAAAGTAAGTGAAAGATCTGTCTATCTGTATATGTGTTGGTTGCTGGGCCAGTGGTGTGTGTGTGTGTGTGTGTGTGCTATGAATCTGTGTCTCAAGAAAGGCTGAGAGTTTGACAGGAAAAACCAGATCCCAGACACTGTGTATCCAGCAAGCCAGAACGGAGAGCCTTGTCACGTAGGGAAATAATCTCACTCACTTTCTCACACAGTCAGGCCGACTGTTTCCCTCAACCTGTTCATTTTATTAATCTCTGCACTCGCTCAAAGAACGAGCCAAACTAGTCTATGGCGCAATGCTGGTTCATTGTCCCGGCATGCTTTTCCTGACCCTCGATACCATTTAGCACTGCTTGTGCAGCCTTTGAACTGAAGCTGCAAGACCAGAAATTCTCTTGATCCTTGCAAGATTCCTGAGACGATGACTGTACTTTAGGAGCAACACATTCATTTCACATCAGTCATACAGTCAGCAACTGATACACCTACGAGTTTCATTCTGATCATTTGTTCCTTTCCGTTTGTGAGTTTATTCTGTAATCCGAGTCTGCTGTAGAACTCAGAATGATCTCGCTGTACAGGATTGTCTCGGCACATGTGCGGTCCCGATCCTGTTCAGGTTCAGTATTTAGCCTCGTTCTCCAGGCATTAAATGTTTGTACTTGGGTGTTTCTTAGTGTTTGAACTCAGACGACCCAAACACATTAGCTTATGTGTCAGCCAACCTTGGCGTTGTGCTGTCAGTGTCTGCTGCAGTAATGGAAAATCCTTCAAGACAAATCTGGGCCGCTCCTGTCGCCAGGACAGCTCTGCCAAGGGAAAGCCGAACGCTGGTCATCCGAGATTTCCTACCAACCTGTGCAACCCGAGCCCGGGGCCCAGAGATTGTGTCATGGACGTCTCCCAGCATGCCCCGCTCAGCGGGGGCCACCCCCACAATGGAACAATACCACAGAAGAGGTTGTTGAACCAGAGTGAGCTGTCACAGCAAGATCAGACACAGATTTCGTTTTCACGTCTCAGGGATCACTGCAGACATATTCCCCGACAAATTGTAACACAGCCGTCGGCGTAGCAGGACCTCATGTTGTATGCAGTGAGGTCATCAGAGTTTAACTGAAACCTCCTACGTTACACCTCCTACTGTTGTTTTCCCCATGGATGCTTTTTTTTTTTTTTAGCTCTCCTCTCTATTCTGGAGGAAAACCTTTGACAGTGCAGGTGTTAAATGATGTCTCTCTTGGGTTCCTGAGGGATCTGACACCTGGGTCAGCAGGGGTGTTTGCCTGTTGCCACTGCATTGTTCAATTGACCCCGACGGGGCAGTTGTGTAAGGGGATAAGGGATTGGTTTGCTCTCCCTCTGAGTGGACGCAGGGCTATCCATAGCCCGGCTCCTGTACAGACCGCTAAGAGGTTGCAACCTGATCCCCATTTGCTGGACAGAAGGATCCCACAGTCGCATGAAGACGGTTCAGTTCTGCTCTCTTGTCGTGTTTTTTTCGCCATAGTTAACATTCAAGGTCAGTTAGTTTTGAGAGGGATGAGATGAATCATTCATCCAACCTGATACATGCGATGATAAACTGTCTGTACATAATGTGATGTATTGGTTTGGCTGAACGTTAGATTAACTTGTATTGACTTTCACTTCTTTATCCAAATAAAGTGAATCGGCCTGTAATATCTCTGAGGTCAGGTGTGGCGTGTATCAGGTCTGAATGCACCTTTTGTTCAAACTGCACATTATTCAGGAACTAATCATTCCTGCTTTGCCGCTATATATTTTCCTCTTCATTTGGCTTTTGACAGGACACCGAAGTTGCATCTAGAACATTGCTGTTTGTGATTTTTTTGGGGATGCAACTATGGAATCGCCCTGCACAATGAAGACTGCTGAGCCTGTGTTTGTCTCCTAGGTAATGGCCAATGCTCTCCTGTTAACGAGACGTCGAGAATGCCGTCAAATATGTCAACACCTAATGGACAGACTGTTCCTCAGGGTCCTAATTCCCCCAGTGGTGAGTGCTCAATCAATAGATTCACATTTTGTGCATTGTGCCAAGACCAACGACAGCACGCGCACACACACAAACACACACACACACACACACACACACACGGATAACAAGGTTTGACAATGTTGAGACTGTCCTTTATTCCCCGAAATAAATAAAACGAATGTGCCATTCACTTCTGTCAGGAAAGAAATATCTCCTTGAAGAAGTAAAAGGTTGTACTATATACATTAGATATATTTATTCCAGGGCTTATAATAAAAAAGTTATTGTAGGTATTCTTTTACAATAATTTTCTAAATTGCACCCTGTCGTCTTTATTGCGCCGATGTACCTTGTCGTAAGTGTTGCAGGCAGATTCTAGAAGCATTAAAAGGCCATTATCAGTTGTACTAGGGAGTATATTTATGTGGTAGTAGGGCCCCGTTCTGAGTACTGTAGTTCAAACGGCAGATCAAGGGAACATTGTAATTATCAGCAGAGAAAAATGTAGAAATTAAAAGACATTCATACGTTGAGAAAGTCGGCGCCGGTGTGTTGGTTCAAAGGCAAAACAGTGGACTTGCAGTGAGTGACGGGTGTCTGATTCACATTCACGGCCGTGTTTACAGGTTGCTAAACTATCGAGCGGTTGTATATCTTAACATTCGACTGTATGCAGTTGCTCCTCCACTGCTGGCAGTCGGAGGCTGCCCACTCACACAATGATGAAAACTGATTACGCACCTATTAAACATCCGCGTGTCTCTCAGCCTATTGACTTAATTCAAAAGATTAATTGCAGTGTTGTCAGCCAAGTATGAAAGGGTGAAATTCAGTGAGATGCTGGAGCGGAGAGCGAATAAAGGGAAGAGGGGGGGAGTTCAATAAGGAACATTGTCATGCTGCAAGTTGCCTAATATCGATTGCTTCTTGAGATTGTGCACCGTGTCGCTCATGGAAATATGCAACACGCTGCTTAATCAGTGCAGCATTAGTGTGCTTTGCTGTTGTGTGTATATGCAGATGTATTTAAAATAGCAGTGGGATGCGCTTTTGTTGCGGCAACTTTGGAGTGTATCCTCATCTGACCACTTTGTGCATTCCACTCTGCCTCACTCGATGAGACAGATGTAAAGATGCAAGGAGCTGAATAGCAAAGATGTTCGTGTCTGCTTCGTGTTGCCAGGATACAGCCGTCAAAGACAAGGCTGGAACACAGTGTGGGCATTAGGATTAGGGTTTTCTACTGAACAAACGGAGGCACTGGAAACAGAAAGTATGAGCTTGAAGAATGCAGTTGCTCTGTGGAAATATCCTTCTAAAGTCTCGGCGGAGACATTATCTCAATCGCTAAATCACTCCGCCAAATTGACCTCTGAGATTTAAATGGAATGGAGCAGCAAAGCCTGAGGGGACGGCTGAAAGCAGTCGTCAGATGGGAAGCTGTAGTAAAAACAACACCATGTGGCGCCGTTTCATTTTTGTCCTTGTAAATCCCAAAACAGGATCGTCAAGATCAGTAAGTTCGACATGTCCAGTCATATTTCACAATACCTATTATAGCCTTTCAGTGGAAATCCATTAACGAGGCAAAGAGCTGCTTTTTAGCTGCTGGCTTATTACCTCAAAGCATATCTGGCCTCCGGTCACGACTGCACTGGGAACAAAGTTAATATACTTTGCAAGACACGTTTTGTACTTTTATTCAACTTTTAGCTTTAATTTTCTTAGATATTGTTGTGAATGACAAATTTATATAAACTGTCAAAGCACAGTTCCCCTTGATCCCATCACGTGTTCTATAACACGGTCAATTAAGTAAATATGGAGTTTTGTACAATTAGCCAGAAGTTGCTATTTCTTAGCTGAGTTCCAGCTGAGGTGTGGCACCATCAGAACTGCTTTGACAAAAGACTAAAACAGATGTAATCAATCCTAAGAGCTTCCTGCTTGTACAAACCCTCTGATTATTCTGGGACTGAAGGCGATTGAGCTGGATGTAGCTGGACGCCAGCGCCCGCCACTATATTACACAACAATCACATAAACTATTGAACACTTGTCTTGTCATGGAGATGGTCTGCCTGTGTTATTAAGGTGTTATAAACCACAGGGCTGCAGACACTCCCTTTCTCCCTGGAAACAGCCAGGAACCAGACCAGCCTGTTTCTCCGTCTCCCTCTCTTTCTTGTCAATGTGTCAGTCCATCCCAATGCTGCTTACATGTGTAAGTTGCTACACGACTACGGCGTCACTGCACACTGAGTTCAACGAATGTGCATGTACAAAACCGATCAAACTTAGCTTCCATAGGTTCATTTCTACACCATCTACACCTCTATAAACTCCCCATCTCTTTTTTTTTGTGTGTTAAAGAATTGATGATTAAGCAAGAGGAGGAAACAGGGGAGGAGGCGGACAACAGGAGCCCGGCGCTGGAAGAGCTCAGCCAAACAGGAGACGAGGGAGTCGCACTCGGGGAGTCCATGACTGGCAGCCCGAACAATGCCCAGGATGATCTGTCTGGACAAGACATGACAGCTGACACAGGAAGTCGACAACCAAACGGTATCGGAGTGTATTTCCAAAAAGAATAACGAAGAAAAGCGATTTATAGGAAATCTGTCTGGTGTGTTTCTGGGCGATGACAATCCAAACTGGATTATTCTGTCCAACTATTTAACACAAGGCTTCATAAGTGAGTCAGAAATCGTTTGTTTTCCTTGACAGAGGGTGTGGAGCTTTCTGTTTGTTTTGTTTGCTTCTTTCTGCGTTTTGTTCAAAGACAATAGCTCAGACCTGAAATTATTATCAGGGAAAAAAAATATCCCTGGAATCTCCCGCAACCTGTTCCAACCGACGCCGCGGCTGGGCCGGTCGTCACTGCGCAGGATCGTGTTTCTCTTTTCCCACCGACTGCTGATTAAAAGATTAGTCAGAAAAGTATATGCAGTTATGCACATGTCAAATCAAATCCTATGAAATCCACTTTACACGAGGTACACACGGATACCCTGACCATTACTGCAGTATTATACATAGTAAAATTATATACATATTCAATTTTTTTGTGTATTATTTCAATTGAAGATCATGATCCTAATGAGAAATTGCATCTAATACTTCCTTTGAATATTCAGTGTCATTATCATACATCTACAAGTTCATATGTCGTTTGACATTCATACATATGTTTGACATCTAAAAATGTGGTATCTGATCACAAGGAAACAAAGTCTGAAAAGGTTTGAAGTTCAGCTCGAGACAAAAACTGTTAGCAGGCTTGTCGGCGTCCCCGTGAGTTTGGTTTCTGACTTCCTGTGCCTGTCTCTTTTAGGAGACCGGCCGTTCCAGTGCAACCAGTGTGGTGTGTCGTTCACCCAGAAGGGAAACCTGCTGCGACACATCAAGCTGCACACAGGTGAAAAACCCTTCAAGTGCCCCTTCTGCAGCTACGCCTGCCGGCGGCGTGATGCCCTCACTGGTCATCTGCGCACTCATGCTGGTAAGACCTCTTACTCACCCTGATCTGAGAACGATCCACCCACAACATGTTGTAAAGAGGAATTTGACTATATCTTTTTTTTTTATTTTTTATATAGTTTCACAATTACTACAGACCCCCACTACACACCGCTCTCTGATATTTGTGTCTACAATACTTTCCATTCTACTCACTGACTCTTACAAATGTGAAGTTCCTGTAAAATCAATGATCACAGGCTGTAACGTACATAAACCAGGACGTGGCGCTTTTATTCAGAACAATATCTACAGGATTCTAAATACTTCTTGAATGTTCTCCTGAGATATCGCCTTCCCTCGACGACTTCAGTCCTGGTTATATAAGATATCACACGGTAGCCACAGTAGCCAAACAAGCTGGATGGTGACTCTCTGTCTGATGTTGTTGTCGGATAGACGCAATACTCTTTTTTTTTTTTTAAATGTGTGGTTGAGACAGTTCTGTGAGAGCTTTGTTGTTCGGCACCAAGGACATGCTGTTCCTAGCTGTTTGACGTTAAGGAGGAAACTGTCTGTTAAGAGACACATGTGGAGTGCTAGCTGTGTCTTTCAACTGTAACCCACTTTCCTATCAGAGAGGATGTGCTCTCCCCTCTTTTGCGTCTTTAAAAATCAAGGTCAGACAGTACTGTCATTTCTGCGTGTGATGATAATATATGTTTGGGTATGAAACCGTGCGTTTGCATACAGTCTGTGTGTGCTTGCATGTCTGTAATCAGTCTCAGCTATGTTTTCAGTTATATTGTAATCATGCAATACGCATAAAATTAAGCATGTTTTGAACAGATTTCAGAATAAAATTGGTTTAATTTGCCAATCAGATGCTTCTCCTGTTCATACCCCCCCCAACTCTTCTCTACGTTTGCCTTCCACAATCATTCAAGCCTATTTTGTTGGTTTCATTTATTTCCTGTATCGATGGTCAGCTGAATTAGAAATGAAAATGCAGGAAAGTCAGTTCACTTTTTTTTTTGCAAGATTTAAATTTGGTCAATTTCCTGTTATAAACCGAATGCAATCGTTTAATTGCGTCTAACAGTATAACAATATGCATGAATAAGAACAGCAGCTGAAAGGTTGATTCTTAAGGTCCATTAAACATCTGCACAGGGTCGCGCGTGGGCGGGTGTCTAAAAATAAAAAAGTACAAAAAAAGTGAGTGAAAGAGAGAGAGAGAGGAAAACACTATAGATGTAAGCTACAGAGATCAAACGTGTGATGCTTGAATACAGACAGTCTGGCTGTCGTAGCTGCTGAGTGACAGGAAGGAGAATTACCTCCGTGATGATTTACAAGTTAATCGTTCACCATCTAAATCGAGTAGTGTAATGACCATGCAGGTAATCACCCTTGAATCATGTTGAAACGCTTTGTCATTAAGTACCATTGTTTTATATCTGGTCACACTCATACTCATATTCATTATAATGAAGGCAGGTTTCGAGTTCTGTCAACACGGTGTCATACAGGGACCATGAGAGTACTTAGTCACGGAGAAAAGGCGGAAAAAATTATCCTTCCACACGATTCACAGAAAAAGTGTTTGGCTGTGTGAGATTGGAGGCGACCGGCCATGTCATTCTATAATAAGGGATTTTTTTTTTTAATTCCGACACTGATCTAGATAAGAAGATCATGTTTTAATTCCAATTTCTTTTTTTGAATGGTATCCTAAATACTGTTTTTTTTAATATAAGCCTGAAATAGAATTTGTTCCTTTAACAATCATCTTGTAAAAAAAAAAAAAATGTACGTTGTGCTGCTAAAGACAGCAGCACCAGAAACAACTGACAGAGCTGCTACCCACCACACGGACGGTTAGCGTGAGATGGGACCTGTATTACAAAGCAAAGCAGAATCTGAGGGTTGGCAAGGAAACTTCAGATTTAACCCCTCGGTTGTCAGTGTCAGGAAGGTTGACGACTTTGTAGTAGGGTGCATCTGCACGGTTATTGAGGCTGCACGGCGAAGCTGCTGCGGGAGCTCATGTTGGGGAAATGAACCTGTGAGACAGACATGTCGTCCGTCTAAGAGAATGTGGTGGTCAGCTTTGTCAAAAGCTGTGCACGAATGAAGGAGAACAAGGGTGGTTAAAATCGGCAATGATAACGCTTGTGGAATAATCACTGTGCGTAATGTATAAATATCAAGAGAAGTCGGAGGTTACAAAAAATATTCATATCTGTGTACTGGAGGGACGGCCCCACTCTGGTCTCACAGTCACAAGAGTACCGGTTCATCCGTATATCAATAGCTGACACCATTATGCCAATGAATCTCGTAGTGCATGACAATGTAAATGATTGTTGTCTGGGTAGCATCGCGTATGCGGCCTCTGGTTCACTCACAAAGTGCCTTTATGAGTCACTCCCGTGGTTTTGAGGATACTCTACTTTAACAGTGTCTGCCTGCGCATTTTCACTTATATACAGTAAAGCATATTTAATTTTTTTTTTACACAATATGGAAAATGACTCACGTACTTCCATTGCATAGAGGTGGCGGCAGCTAAAGAGCTATCAGAGGACACCCACTCGGTCCCGGGAGTGATGACATCTTTGTTGAATTGTGATTAAACCAGCGGTTTGATAGCTCAGTATGAAACATGCTACGTTAATGTGTTCACCATTTATGTGTTCAGAAGGCGATGGGTTGACGGCGTTCACATTTCATTCGTCTAACTAGGAAATATTTCCATGAGCTTTAGGTGCCTCCATGAATCATGCTACACCTCCATAGCCCGTTAACATGGAGTTTTTGTTCCTACCACCAAGGGGGTCATCGTCTCTGCTGTTCACTCATGCTGTGCCACAAAAGTGGGCGTTGGTGTTACGTTTCTAGAGTCGATTTTTAGAAGCGTTTTGAAATGTGAAACTGCGTCTGTGGTCCGGAACTTGACTTTCTGTCTATGGAATCCTCAGACTAATAGTGGAACATCCATGATCTCATAGGCTCGCTTTTGTACCCTTTGAAGTGTTTGTAGTACTGACAGTCTTCACCACTACGCATCACGCTAACATCTCGGCAGGTTGCATTATCTCATAGGATGCCACCCACTCTCTCTGTCTGGGCACCAGTGATGAAATTAATATGCTCACCTTTCATATGTCATCATTCTTAGTTGGCAAACCACACAAGTGTAACTTCTGTGGGCGGAGCTACAAGCAGCGCACTTCGCTGGAGGAGCATAAAGAACGCTGCCATAGTTATCTGCAGAGTATCGGCCTGGATCCAACCACCAACACCGGCCCTTACGCAGGTATTTGTCAATGCCTCACTGTCAACGGGCTGTGAATGAAATTTAAGGTGTTTTAAAAACACACGGCGATGAGAATCTGCTAAAGCACGAAAATTCTGATTTATGTTGTCGTTTTTCAAATCCACCTCACACCTGAATGTGTTTCCTGCCCTCTCCGACGCCGCTCTTTTCTCCACGTCCAAAGGTGCGGAACCCAAAGGGCCGAGGCCCATGGCGAACTTTGATCGGCCGCTCGTCATTGAAAGACTGCAGAACAGCGTTGGCAAGAGGAAGAGCACCATACCGCAGAAATTTGTGGGTGGGTATTAATCCACACATCAGACAGTCTCAGCTACTCCACACGTCTACGTCTGTGTAATGATATTAGTCAAGAGGATCTATTTAATTCGTCATTCATGAGAATGAGAAAGAGGGCAAGGTTCTACTGCAATTCACATTTGGGGACAGTAAGCATGATTTTTACTTCATCTCGAGTCGTACGAGCACTTCTGCAGTATTTTTTTGTAGATTTCTGTCATTTGTCCAAAAAGACACTGATTGGGTTATTTAATTCAATTTTACAGGAATAAATTATATTGAGGTTGTTTTTATTCTAACTTAGTTAGTTTCCCTTCGTTTTTAGTGTTGTTCAGTACTACATATGTGATGTTATTCGCCTGCCATTAGACGTAGAGATCGAGGAAGCTCAGCAAGCTGAGGACTGAGTGGCAAGGAAATGTTTTTCACTCTGTGGTTAGGTACACCTGTAACTCTGCTATTGCTCTTATTGAGATTATCTCACCGCATCCTTGTTCTTGAGGGGTTAACACGGCAGTAGAAGATGGATGGGGCTTTCCACCCCTTTAAGAAAACATCGCGTTCAATGTTTAAACAGAAAGTCGCAAAACATCATCAAAAGTCAGGGCTCCACTTTCACCTGTGCAGACACTGAGAGTAAGACGGTTCCCCCTTCACGTGTGCTTTGGGATCCGTAGCTGTTATGTTTCGTGTGTCTGGTTTTAAATTTGGATAACATCTAAAGAGTGATAACGATCATCTGTTTTGTGCAGGTGAAAAGATGGCACGTTACAGCTACCCTGAGCTAGGCTATGAGATGGGCCTCAAGTATGAGAAGCAGGCTGAGCTGATGCCAGCCCACATGATGGACCAGGCCATCAGCAATGCCATGACGTACCTGGGATCAGACACACTTCGGCCCATCCTCCAACACCCCGGGCACGCTCTCTCTATGGCCGACATGGTGCCCATGGTCACCCCCCTCTACCATCATGTCCTGCCCCTAAGCCAAAGAACAGAGCGTGCAGGAAACTGTGACACGCTGCCACCACAGCTCCACCCCTCCGACTTCCCCAACCATCCCAACTCTAACGGCCCAGCTGCTTTAACAAGGCAGGGCAAGCCGGTCCAGCAAGGGCAAGAGGAATCTCCGAACCACAGCGGAGTAGATTCGGCTGACTCGGCGCGCAGCAGCCCTCATGAAAGGCAGAGCTATTATGGTAGTCAACCCCCTCCTGGCCTCAAAACAGGAGCGAGTCCAGCGTTGGTCTATTCAGGTGATCACATGACAGAAAAATCACCCAAAAACGGGTCAGGAGCCGGGGCTAGGATATTGCGAGCGGCTCCGGAGAGGCCTGCGAGCCAGGACGGAGTGCGGGTGTTCGGACAGGGTCAGGAGCTGCGGGCCTTTCAGTGCGAGCACTGCCGCGTGCTCTTCCTGGACCACGTCATGTATACCATCCACATGGGTTGCCATGGTTACAGAGAACCACTGGAGTGCAACATATGCGGCCACCGCAGCAAAGACCGTTACGAGTTCTCCTCTCACATCGTCCGGGGCGAACACACGTTGCAGTAGGACGGCGAGTGAGAATGTAGAGAAGACAGAGGAGGGACAGGAGCGGCAGCCTGTTGGTCGTCCGTGTCCCCGGAGATCTGAGACTGCACAACGCATCGACACTGTAGGAAAATGTAGCACAATCACGGACATTTAAGCTACTTGGTGTGAATCTGAACAGCTGTTGAACAATCATATGAAGGTATAATAGCAGTTTTTTTTTTTGCTGCTATGAAATTTATGTATTCAAAAAAAAGTTTTGATAATCTATATTTAACATATTAAATGTTTTGAAATCATTTTGAAATGCTTGCGAAACACAGACCTCACAGAGTCATGCTGTTGACCCCCCCACCACTTTCTGACGCATGTCGCACAGGGTTTGTGCAGTTGTTTTGTTCTGTCTTCTTGAACAGGCCCGTCAGGCTCACTGCACACTGCGGAACCTTCTAGCGACTTGGTGCCTACTGGAGCTTGAACGTCGTCGGTGTGGTCGTCTCTCGTCTTATCCACCCGCAAGTTGGGGGGAATCTTTTCGTGCCATTATCTTCAGGATATTTTCCTCCTTTGGTATTCCTGTAGTCTATCAAATTCGGAGTGTGTGAAGATTTAGGGAAATTAGTGAGAATTTATACGAATAGATTTATTTGTATAATCAAAAACGACAGAAATAAGCACTTGAATCAATGTTAAGTGTAGATACAGTAGATACAGATCAAGGTGTGAATTTGAAATAAAATGATCAAATTATTAAAAGTCTAAAGGTTTACAATCCCAAGAAATGGAGAGATGGAGGTAAAAGCCTTTATTATTTATTTCCAACATACCGACTTACATTCTATATATTATTATACTCCCTATTATATGAAGTAAATTAATAAATTGCTTGGTTAGGAGTGTTTCCCAACTCAAATTGTGCTTTAACTGAAAACCTCCAAGGCGCTCTCTCTCTTTTTCAACAATTAAAATGCCTTTATTATTCTGACATGGTCATTTAACCTATAGACAGGTTCTTTTTAAAGGTTTAATGACACATGACACGTGTTACAATCAGCCATTTGAAAACAAAACTATTAACCATGAAGCAAAGTCACATGATTAAATACATTGACTGTCTAATGAATCTGCCCGCTGACCTGAGAAACTTTCCATGGTTGTCCTTTGTTTTTTTCTATATTACTCTGCGAATGCATTTTCTAAAAACAATATTGGGTAATTTGTTTTCTAGTTTGGTTGGTCTAATAGATCTTTGTAATTCATGCAATGCAATTCTAGAGTATAACAGCCAAAAGTTTCGTTTCAATCTTGACGACCTAACAATCATTTAACTTGGCTTGAGTGTGATTCTTTATCGCAACGTATAACACAGGAATAAAGGCCACGTATAGGAATCGATTGATCTCTGCCGTAGCCCACTTGTGTCGTCCTCTCTGCGGTTTGGAACCGGCTGGGAGTGGCTGGGTACTTTTATCTTTCGTTTCGTCGGCGCGTCAACATGATTGGTGCTTTCTTTTTCTGACACATGCCCAACGTGGTACGGAAGCCTGTGAAGGGCACAGATTCATACATCTGAACTATCTCAAAATCTTAAGGACAAATTATCGAAGAAACAAGAAAACACATGTTGTTAATGGGAAAAAGAGAGTAACACAATGTATGAACACATGGCCCTTAAGGGCTTCCGTACTTTGTTCTGTTTGCCTAATACTCAGCCTATTTGTTGGAGATGATAAAACACAGGGAGGTATCACATCACAGAAGGCCCCTTTAGAGGTACGTTGTCCTTTATACCTTAAAACTTTAATCATTATTGGGTTATAGGATAATCTGATGTTTACGTTGGGCTCATGTATTAGCGTTTCCTACTGTGGTTATTATTAACCTGATCTGTGAACGAGGCTTCTAATTCTCTTCACCGCTCACACACAGTAACGTTGTTCACTCCCTCGCTGAAGCTTCCTTGATGCTTTGCTGTAATGTCACCACACTCGCGCGTTGGTCTTTAATAAAAGGGATTGAAAGCTCGACGGCTTGAACAAGAGAAACATTTAAGATACAGACACCTTTGGCTTCTGTTGCAGCTTTCATCGTTTCTCCCTCTTTGAAAGGACTCGAGTGTTTTCCACACAGTCGGCCGTGCACTTTACGCCCATACACCGAACAGGCAGCATTTACAAGTATATATATAATATATAGGGCAAAAACAAACATTCAAATACCACTGAGAGCAATCTTGGAGATGCACATTGGAAATTAAACCTCATTGTAGATTTTCTCTGCCGCCTGACGGATGTGTTTTTATTTTTGTATCAAAAATGTCGGCATCATTCATATGACTCAGATTACTTTTGTAACGTAACGAACAACAGATTTTCCTCAAGAAGTTAAACTCAGTGATCCACTCTTTAACATTCAACGTCTACTTGTGATCAAAAGGCAGCTTCTTTTTTTGTTTCTCTGTTTACATGTTGCTTCTGTAAATTGCAACCCGGTGCCCAGCGAGCATAAAACTTAGTGTCTGTAAAGTGTTGGAACTGACGTTTGTTTACATCATGCAGCTGTGATATTGACCATATATCTCCTCTTTTATAATATCGGAACAAAACTCTTTAACAAAGGCATATGATCAAAAAAAAGAAAGGAATTAAAGAGGTCTTCTGTCAGCCCTCCTCCTGAGTGAGCAGCTTACTTGAATATTAAAATCATTGCTGTCGTTCGGGGCTGTTTTTTTTTGTACATTTTAAAGATGCGTGTGCCTAATGTCTATTTTTCCTGCTGAGATCTTCATGCAAATAGTTTTGTGAAAATTTTGTTTTAGTTTAAAAGTTTAAAATAAATGTACATGAATGTAACAGGCAGGGTTCAGGTGTATTGTATTGTTATTATTATTATTATTATTTCTTTTTTAAATAATATATGAACAGGTGTATATTTTGGCACTGAATGTTGAACTGATCCGGAGACGAGTGCTGATTGTTTGGACCTTGTTTGGGCTCTCAGGTATTTGCATAGGCTGTGTATTTTTTGTCCGAAATCGTGGGATTTATTATCACAAGTACACCGAAAATTGAAGTTATTTGGTGATTTTTTTTTCATGACTTAAATCCGTCCAACCCTGAATATGAAGAGGGAAGTTGGAGGGTTGTTCCGCCCTGACTTGGACATTAACGACATTAAGTGAAGACACACTGCTGTGAAGAATACAATGCTTATTTTTAAGGCAACGGTTTCTCTCTGTTGAATAAATGATTTTACTGCTCGCCTGTTTTTATGCTCTTTTACACAGGAAGTCAGATGTATTCTTATAATAAAATGTCTTGAACGTTTGCAAGCCGTATCTTACTGTGCATCATGTTAATGGGAGGCGTCAAACAGGCTGTGAGAACCGTCAACAACAGCAGGCGAGAGAATGTCACGAGAAAAGGTCATTAAAAGTAAAAGAAAAGTTCAAACTTGCATGAAAGTGATTTGATCTTTGACATTTGACATTTTTGGGATTCTTGTCTGTTGATGTCGAGCGTGATCGCACTGAAGGGACGTTTCAACGCCGGCAGGATTCACATGAAGTCAACACAGAGACAAGCGGTGACTCGATGATCTGAATTAAAGTAGTGACCATCTGTGATCAGCAGATCATCATCACTCCTCAGAGTCTCCACTTCTTTCTCTAAGTAAAAAATAACCTAAAACTGTCTAAATGTCAGAGGAGTGTTCCCCACCTCCTTTTTTTTTATCCACACACACACACACAGAGGCTGCAGACACACACACACACACAGAGGCTGCAGACACACACACACACACAGAGGCTACAGACACACACACAGAGGCTGCAGACACAGACACACACACAGACGCTGCAGACACACACACACACACACACACAGAGGCTGCAGACACACACACAGAGGCTGTAGACACACACACAGAGGCTGCAGACACACACACACAGAGGCTGTAGACACACACACAGAGGCTGCAGAGGCTGCAGAGGCTGCACACACACACACACACACACACACACACACACACACACACACACACACACACACACACACACACACACACACACACACACACACACACACACACACACACACACACATACACACACACACACACGCTCGTCAAGCTTGCTGAAGGCGGTAGCACAACCGAGAAGTGTAAAGTCTGAGCAGACCCCAAACTGTATCCTTTCATCTTCAGGTTCCTTTAATTACCTGCATGTCAGTTTCTTGTTTGTTCCCGCCAAGATCGTATCTCTGTTTGAGTCACACGTTCAGCACAGCAACACACCTGCCCTCAGCGTGTGGAGCTCTCGTGGAGGAGAAATCCTTCCACCAAGGTCCAAATATCTGAGGACAAGATGAATCGGCACACCGAACGAAAAGACGTAGAGATATAAGAAGCACTTTGAGCCGTCTCATTAGAATATTGGAGGTGACCTTTGGCAGCAGTTCAAGGAAATTAAAGATAACACACACTGACACACTGTGGTTGAGAGTTGTGTGGCCCTGTTTGGTTAAAAAGGAAGATAATATGAGTTGAATTGGATGTTGCTGCTTGGTTGACATTATATTAGAGGAAAATATATTTCCTGTTGCTCTCTTAATCACACCTCAGAATGCACCAATAAACCTTGAAGTAAGGCTGTCAGTCGATCAGGCTCTGGTGTTGTGTGAAGGATGATCAATAACTCCTTGTCTGAGTGCTACTGTGTTTGGTAAAGCTCTGGTAAGATCAACTTTGGAGTGAAGGTCCGATACATGAACCCGCTGTAGCCATGACGGGACGCACGTGGTCAGTATGAATAGATCCTCTGACACTCTGGTGGTGTTTATTCCTGCACGTACACATTGAAACTTCAACGTTCTGTAAAGCAGAAAATGTCGGCACTATTTCCAACACACTGTGTAAACGTGTTAGAATAACTGCTGGGTGTATGTATGCGGACATAACTTCCGTGGCCAGATAGATCAGCCTAATAGTGTTGTTCTATGTGGTTGTTGCTCTCCTCAGGACGGCGGCCTGCAGCAGCTCCGTGCTGGCGTGACCTCGTCTGTTCATGCAGCTTCTTCTGCAGATCCGGTGAGATGATAAGAAGTCGTCTGGAGGTGTCCAAAGCATTGGAAACTCCTGCCATGCACACCTACCTACACACTCACACACGCTCTGATAAACGCCTCAACACACTTCAGAGAAGCACCATAGGTTGAATGCCAAGAGTAGAACAGGTTGTGTCATATATACTATGAACAATAGGACGAGTCGTGTTCTTCGACTGGGCGGAAGAAATGTAGTTTATATGTTGCAGAGTTACTGCAGACGCATCAATTCAAGCCAGCTGACTCGAGGAGGCGCACGGACAAATAATGGTCCTGGAAATAAATCAAATGTTCTATGTTATTTTCAAGGGGATTCAGAGAGCGTTGTTGGTTTTCTTTGAGCTGTGAGTAGCATCGCCTGTCTTCAAGTTCCAGAACAGGGAGCAGTCCCGGGTCTTCTTCAGCCGAGTGTGAATCCTCAGCGAGGTTGTGCAATCAGCCGCCGACGAGACATATTCCTGTTTTTCCTGCCAGGTAATAGTGGATGTCGGCCCGGCCCTGAAAAAACTGCACACACACACTTGCAAAGACTTGCACACACAAGCACACACACACACACACTAATAAAGGCTACTTGAAGCACTGTATATGTGCTAGCTGGGTTTCATGTCAGTGGGAATATTGTGAAAGCTTGATGCAGTTATTTGTGGCGTGATGAGGAAGTACAGGCGGTGGCAGCAGCGTGTGTCTCTTTGCGTCGGTGTCAATTTCTCCTTTGTGAACCCACCGATGCAAATAATCAGGCGACTTCCACAAATTTTTCTAAATGAATGACTGTACATTCGCGTTTGCAGTTAACTGGAAATCTTTTTTTTTCTTTCTTCTCACACACCCGTGCACAGACACACAAATGTTGGTGAGGAAGGACTCGGTTTCATTGCAAAGGCTTCTGGGTAATGTTGGGGTCTGTTTGTGGTCAGGATGCTTAAAAGAGCGAGGTCGCAATATTCATGTGGGGAGGAAGTAGGACTGTGGGGACTTCCACTTTCCTTCCTTTAGCTTACCCATGTTATGCAGCCGTGTCTAGAGGGGAGGAACTGAGGGTCGAACACACAAGACGACAGTAATAAAGCTGCAATGGCTGCACCTTAGACTGGAAAGAAAGTCAAAAGGAGAGTGATACTGTTAACAATCAGTCAACAGAGGCAGCAAGGGAAGTTCGGGGGTCCACTGAGAGAGTCGGAAAGAGACAGGGACAAACAATAATAGAGAAACTGATATATGAATACATGTTAACACAGGAAGATAGAGAACGTGACCGAAAGTGGGGTTTTGTAGAGCAGAGAACACCTGCCGATCAAGCGCTGCTGTGAAAATATACTGGGAAGCGAGATACAGTTTGAGGGCTGTCATGTAGCAGTCGGGCTGCAGGAGCCCGGCGTTGGGATGTGGGGATGCAGGCACTTGTGGTTTGACATAAATGGATCCGCAGCTGCGATGAGCCGAACTGAAAACAGGAAACAAATGCAAAACCCCTTTTTTCATTTTTTGACACACAGAGTGAACGTCTCATCGACGCCTATGTTCGGTCTAATCTGAATGTCAACAGACTGATAAGCTCATGTGATCGCTGTCATTTAAAAAAAAAAAAAAAAAGAAGAGTTTCTTGTGCTCTAGTTTTTCAAAAAAAAATTTCGTGACAAGCAGTGTATTTTGGGGGTGGAACATAAAAGGGGCTGACAGGAGGCATCATGCTCGTACTGTAAAGTAAATGTCAGCCCTTAATCTGATTCCATTTACCTCATACTGACTGAAGCTGAATGTGGTCTGCGGTGAAACGTTGTGCCCCTCCTATTTGATTTTTCCTCCACTTTCAATCTGTTGTTGAAAGTTAGTGCAGTGAGAAGGGGACCCACTTCATCACTCTCACATCTACTGTGTACGATGATGCCCAACAGCTGTCAGTCAGTTAGCACAACGGGCCTTCTGAGAAGAGGTCGGGACATTACTGCCAGTCTACAGTCAAATATTTCCACTGCTTTATAACAGAAATGATGATGTATTCTTCCTGATGAGTAAAAGATGTGTATGAAGTGAATGAACTGGACTCTCCTCTGTAATGTCTCTGCAGCATGAACCCGAGTTCCCCTGACGAAGGCTCCAGTTGAAATGTGTCGGTCTCTAAGTTCTCCTGAAGTGATCTACATGTCGTGCTGCACCGCAGAGGACACACGCTCCTTTATCGTTACTGTAAAGTTGTGTGAAACAGGATTTCTCATGTGGATATTATCTCTGTTCATCTGGCTCCCTGCGCCCACTATACACGACACACACACACACACACACACACACACATGCGTACAAGACGTTAGAAAGACTTGTGCAACAGGTTCTTAGTCATTAGATCTCCAGTATTGAATGTACCTCACACCCTTTCTCTTACTGCCATCCAGTGGTTCATCGGTGCAATCAAACACAAGGAGCCAAACCTCAGCAGGCTGCCATCTTGTGTTTGGTTTTTGAAATTAAAACCTATCCGTTAATCCATCCATCCATCCATCCATCCATCAGTTACTTCCATCCATCCATCCATCCATCCTCTCAGCATTGGTTGATAACAGCTGTATGGACCCACATCACCTCCCCAGCAGTAGTAAGGGCACTTTAATCTCCGTCCTGTAGATGGCAGCAGTGTAAAAGACAACCCCCCCGCCCCCCAGGAGCTCCACCGGTTATTTTCCTCACCTAAATCATCCTCACAGTGCTGAATCAAAGCCCATCCCAGACATTAATAGACCATTAACAACATGAGATAAGTCCTCTTTCTGCCACATCGTCTGGTCACACTTGACATGTTTGACCTCATTTCAACTTTGTACCAACGTCTCCAACCTGCTGTTTAAAGGTGATGTGACTGATAATAATGTTTAAAGTCTGGTGTCACTGCAGTAAATCAACTAACATCTGAACTCTTGGCCTGCGTTTCCCCCTTGATGATGCATCACGCTCACCCTCAAACTGATGTTGGGAGTTTTGAGCGATTCCCTCCCAACCCACAGCAGAATTAGCCGTCTCCACATTCGTCAGCAAACACTGCAGTGAGATGCAACTCGATGGCAGTCGACGTTTCCCCCTAATGGGAAAAAATTACACACTCAGTGGCTTCTTCAATGACTTCTGATGAGACTCATTCACAGAGGAAATGGCCACGTAATCATGTGTGTGTAATGGGCTAACGCTCCTCATTGCTCACTGAGTCAGGCTGATGCCGACTTTCAGTTCACTCTTTAGTCACCGTATGAGCAACACACTCAAACACTCAGAGGAACATGATCACCCCTTCATCGTCTTGTCTTGGACTTTTCCAGTTTATATATTCGTGCAAAAACAAGTTTCCCACAAAGACAAATAATTCCTGGTGCTTGCTTTTTCTCCTTGGAGTGACTAGTTGTGCAAAATCACACCAGGAAATGGGTATTTTTTATTATTATTCATGCCCAGCTGGACATTCCTGCTGATGGAGGAGCTCAAGAAACACCCGAATCTCCATCTTCTCCATGCAGGCATCCAAGGTTGGTGTTTCCAGCTGCAGTGATTGTCACAGAAAACTAGTTTAGCTTCCTCAAAGCTAAGAATTACTGTACACTGACGGAGAGGCGCTGCTTTCAAGTTCGGGTCAATCAGTCAATTGAAAATGTTTATTTTGCAGCATATAATTGCTGTTTATATATCTGCTTTCTATATGCATGCTTTTTTTTTCTCCCCCTAATAAAAAGGGGATGGAGAATACACAGCCACGCCTCCACAGCTCAGCTGACTTCACATTCCAGGCATCATTATAAGCCGAGCAAATGAACGTCTGAATTAATGAAAAGCAATCCCGAGGGCAACAATCACGTTGAGCGGCTGCTGATAACAAAGTTATCTGTCATCAACAGCCGGCATTATTTTTTTTTTTTAGATAATTAAGTATTATTTGTATAAACTGACGACCCATCTTTGAACTGTCCCGTCTCTGATGTGCATTCTGAATTATCCTATACATATCTGCTGATGTGATTCCCAAAGCCCCTCCTCTTCTTCCTCATCCGCCCATGAGTAATGGTTCGTCGTGCAAATATCGTCATTTACACTCTGCTACACAACATTTCCTGTTTTTTTTTTTTTTTTGCCTGATGATTACAGATCTTGCATACATCATGTTGATTTATGCGTCCGCACAAAGCTGATGCTTATCGTAAGCAATAGTGTCAGTTTTATATACACACGCGCTTAGATTCAAGCTTGCAATAAGGTTGGAAGGCTGCTGTTTGAATTGTTATCAGTGAAAATGTGGAATGAAGATCTCAGGTTATCTATCCACAGACAGGAGGGACAGAACCCACAGCGGTGGGAGAATGTGTCTCCCCAACCCGCCTTGAAGCTCTGTGCTGATCAGCTGTCTTTACTGCAGACACGACATGCACCCGTCTGCTGCTGTCCTCTGAAAAACAAAGAACACACTCACTTTGACCTGTTTGGTTATCAAGTCATTTGATGCCCCACCTCGAGAACCCCTCTGACCCGCTCCCGGACCCCCGACAGAGCCAACAGGTCTACAGATAAGATAAACATCGACCTCCACTTCATCCGACGGGATGTGGACTCTCAGGAATCGACACCATCATCCCGTCTCTGACTCCCTCTGCACCGGTACGCCAACAGCTGCACCTTCATCAGTTTGCCGAGCTCCTGAAGGTCAGCGGTGACACCCTCCTCCCATGGCTCATCTCTGGTGTGGATGAGTCAGCATACAGGTGAGAGACTGACCAACAGTCTGGTACATGGGGAACTACTGAAAGGTCAACGTTGTGAAGACAATGGGGCTGGTTGTGACCTTTACCTGCATTAACCTGAGGACGGCCGGCAGCTTCAATCGTCAACTGATCCTATAATGATTTAATAATTTGTCTTTCTAAGTGTTACGAAACGTGCTTAAGAGGTTGCATTGACCTTTGACCTCTGATCACCAATTTTGCATCAGTTCATCCTTGAGTCCAGGTGAATATTTATTCCAAATAAGAGGAAGTTCCCTTGAGGCGTTCCTGAGATACTGAGCTCAGGAGAAAGAGCCCGACAGAAGGACAGACAACCTGCAAACACAAAGCCTGCAGCTACAAAAGAGACGGTTTGGGCTCGTTTGGCATCTTATATATATATTTTTATTTTCAGAGTTTTCTACCATTAGTGCATGCAGACGTTGATATTGATTCGGTGGTTCGTCGCCAGGGAACCAGACCGTGTGTGTGTGTGTGTGTGTGTGTGTAAGATGTTCTGTTACCTTTCTCAGCCCTTCTCAGCATCGACTCCTCAACAAAAACATTGCGTTGATGACACTAACAAATGCCTCCAGGTTTCTGCCGTCCCGGCATCTGAGACAGAAGAAATAAATTGTTTTGTTTTATTTTGAAAGACGTGTTGCATCTTATTTCTCTCTTATTGTTTGGAAAATAAAGGAGCATTCAGAGGCTTGAAAGAAGACCTGATCTGCAGTCACGGGGTCGTTGATATGATACGACTTACAGACGGGGGGAGAATTAACTTGACGTCTCTCAGTGGTCCTTCACTGATGATGGAGGCGGCTGACTAACCTCCCGTAGGTGTCCAATTGAGTTCTGATTCACATCATCTCCATCTCATCAAACCATTCATCCACTCATCTATTCAGCTTTTCCTTTTAATTCGTCAGTGATTACTTTTTAGTTTGAACACACTTTCCATTTTCTACAAAACCAAGTAAAATATCCCTAAAAAACAGAATATTTTATAAACAGTTTCTCAATTAAGATATATATTTCCTGCTGTAAGAACATGCAGACGTGTGTGTTTGAGGAACTGTTGTTACTTTAAAACAGGGTTCAAGGCACAATATCAGTCAACGTTAAGTAAAAAAAAAAAAGAGAAAGTTATTAATGAACTTAATAAAAAGAAAAGCCTCCGACTAAACAGCACATCATCAGTAAAGAACACGTACTTCAATCAGAAACTTCCTCTTCCTCCCCCGTCATCAGGCCGGGACAGTTCATCACGCCGAGGGTTTATCTAAGTGTTATGCTACAGGGAAAGATTGCCTTTACTTGCTCGGCACCAGCAGAGCAAAACAATGTACCGCATGATAAAAAATTGCTTCATTACTCACACATTGTGCGTCTGGCATCATTATGAGGCACAATAGCCTCTGGAGGGCCCCGGCTTTTATTGGCATGCCTCTTGCCGCAGCCAAGTCTCATCCATTAAACAAATCAGGGGGTTATGTATTAGATTAGCTGTACAGCAGGCACCAGGGAATGCCTGGAAGAACACATGAAACCTTGTCTCATTCCCTCCCATAATCTCCAGGAATAAATTACCTAATTGACAGCATTAGGGTGATTCTGTCAGAAGGTGCCTCTTAAAGCCGAATGTGTAATGAAAATACACAACGTCTTTAAATTGCATTTTTGGTATTAAAATTGATAAACGGCGGCCGTTTGGGGGGCATATTTAGAGGAAGGCCTCCGCTGCCAGATCTCATTTTTCCATATTTTCTTAATAAATTTGTCGTGTCAGTGATATTAAAAGCTCATTTCTGCTGAGGAATATTTAATAAAGCTTCTGTGTGATAGGAAGCCAATGTCACACGGAGTCAGGAAACTAGTTGGTGGCAGCTCGGATCGCTCACCCCCCCCTCCTACTGTGTCACACTGCTGGTCCTTTGACCTATGAGGTGAGAGATGGACTGCCTCCCACTGGTAAAGGGTCAATACTGCGGTGGAGGTTCAAGAAGTGCCCCTCACAGTTCACTGCACTATTCATTCTGCTGCAAAAAAAAAAAGAAGAAGCAGAGAAGAACTGAACCTTTTGACTTTCTTCAAAGTGAAAACTGTGTGCATCTAATTTTCTTCAAGTGTTAAGTACTTGTCTTAGGAAAGTTCAGGAAAGCAAACCAAGCCAGGAAGTGGGTGTGTGGAGGCAAGTCTACCTCCCTCCTGGAAGCAAACAAAGGCCTTGAATGATCTCTCGGGAGGAATGACCTGCTTATAGCAAAGAGAAAAGAAAGAAAGAAAGAAGTGGAGTTGAGTCTGCTCAGCCACATACTTTGATGTTTTGGAAAAACTGAAGGCAATCTGCCTCCTCCAGTCATATTAGAACTAACAACCGCTATCAGAGGAGCGTCCTTGTGTCCCTTAAAAGACCCCATAATGATATAACTTCCTTCAGGTTAATAGCATCTGTTACGGTGCACAAATTACAGATAATATCATGAGGATGTGCCGCACATCGGCTGCAGCCGGCTGGCCTCCACGATTCAAATATAAACATAAAACACAATTTTTTTACCATTTTACATACTTTAATGTGATTAAAATAAATATGATGAAGTCGGATAAATAACATATAAGTAGCACATTTATTGTACTTTATTTTCTTATAGACAAACCAGGCCTGTCATGTCATCTTCAAGCAAGTGTGTGTGTGTGTGTGTGTGTGTGTGTGTGTGTGTGTGTGTGTGTGTGTGTAAGCAGAGGTGAGGATACAGTCAGGGTGTCTGATTCATGTCCAGATGTGTGGACATATTGTAACTCCAGGTGGCGTTCACCTCTCTACTAAAGTGCAACAGTAAGCAGCATCTCGTTCAAAGCGGTAACCTTTTTGTCATTTCGTTTCTTGCAGCTCCTTTTTTTTTTTTTTTTATCTTAAAGTTGCTTATCCGCTGCTGCAAAGTCACGACTCTCAAATTATCCCAATCAGCCCCGCGTGAGCCCAATATCACTGTCTGAAATATTATTTTGAACTTGCGTGTGTCATAAATAGAGAGCAGCAATATCCTCTAATATCTGAGGGAAATATATATCTTGATTTAAATTCATATAATATAAGTTTTCCCTCTCGTCAGTGTTTAATATTTTTTTATAAAAGTCTACAAAATAAAGCAACTTTAAATATGAGGTTCATGTTGACTTAACAATTAACATTATAAATACCCAACAAGCTATTACTAGGCTATAAACTTGATATAAAAAGCTATTGAAGGGCATTACTGTGTTATTACACCCACAAAGTGAACAGCTGACAGCTAATCAGTCTCATTCAAGAGACTCTTCTATGAGTCCAGAGACTGCGCTTCAAAATAAAAGGGGAAGCCACTAATTAGTGATTTGGAACTCTATTTTACCCAGTACACCTTTCAATCCTTCTCCCAGAATTTATCTGGACTGTGTTCAATGTGACAGGTGCAACGGAGCCGACGCACAGATTCAAGGGGGTCTCATGTCGGTCGGACCAATGGCTGCGCGGGCGGACTTGTGGCTGGCGGTGTTTGGGGTGATCGTCGGGCACCTGCGCCAATCACAGGATCAGGAGGAGGAGTTGAAGGGCTCGGAGGTGTGTCTGACAAATACAAGTCTATAGACGCATACTGTATCCAAGACGGGGAGTAATGGCATGAATACTGCTTTATACTGTTTAGACAAGCTTTACAGTGCGCGCGTTGGAAACTAATACTCGACTTCTTCTTCTTCTTCCACGTCAAGCACAAATCAGGCCCCGCGGGCACCGTGAGGTTTACCTGGAGCACAGTCGGACAAACTTTAATGAAAAGCGACTAAAGTCTCCAAACACACCCGCTGAACAGACTTCAAACGCCAAAACGAGTCATCCCTTCTGGTTGTGCCAAAGAAGGATACGCTGCTTGGACATGTAAATTCAAAGGAGATACTTTCCAAGCCCAACAATGAAACCAACGGCTGTCCTGTGTTTCTTCGACTTGCTCCTGACATGCGTCTTGTTCGGGTCGGGCTTGTCTCAATCAGGTGAGTGAACCGCCGTCCGTTTTGCTCGCCCGGTGCGCAGCTGTGTGCCTCGCCGGAGCTGGTCGGTGCGCACCGAGCGCAGTGGCACAACTGTCTCTGAAGCTTACTTTCCATTGATGTTTCCTTTATTTAATGTATTTGGGGGTCTGATATGCAATGCAACACCTACTGCTGTCCCTTCTCTTGCCATCAGCATCGACTCCTAATGCTTGTTACACGTTTCATTACACATTCACCTGCTGAAAAAGCGCTGACGCGCGGAGCGGTGATACTGAGACACGGACGCCCGTCCGAACAGATGGCAGGTTGTGAGGCGAATCCAAGCCAGTGAGCTGCTCTCTTCGTGCAGAGAATGACACGTTGAATCTGGAATGAAAAGAGAGCATTTAACGTCCGAAGCACGTGTCTGTTCGACACAGTGGATAAACAAAGACCAGTGTCAGCCCCGCTTTCACAATAGGCAACTGTAATCTTGTTTGCTCTCCCCGTTCATATACACGTTTTCTCTGTTGCAAAAAGTTCCCTCTCTACCCCGTTTATTTCTTCCCCTCCAGGAGATTCTGTAGAATAACTATTACATGTGTGGTGACACTAAAACACCCCGTATGTAAAGTAGCTATATCAGCCTGTAAAACACAGGACTTTATTCATCCACTCTATATGCTCCGCGAGTCAGTCAGTCCAAGGACACCCAGCTTCTTAAATGCATTTAAGTTATTAGACCTGCAGGGACTTTTGTGGCAGCGGTCTGCAGTGATGGGCAGTGGCGGACAGTCGTCCGTATGCATTCTGGAAAGGGGATCAAATCAAAGCGGATTACCGTGAAATTGCATTATTCCTCATTTTATCATGACTCCCCCTCAGGGATGATGTGCGCCACAGTTTGATAATCTGTGTTGTAGCGCAAAGGACTCGGGCAGGGGCAGTACCGGCTCGATGCAGCGGCGCTCTTTACGCACGGAGGAGAAGGTGCGCGCGGCCCCGGTTGTGTGTCTGTGTGTGTGTGTGTGTGTGTGTGTGTGTGTGTGTGAGAGAGAGAGAGAGAGAGAGAGAGAGAGAGAGAGAGAGAGAGAGAGAGAGAGAGAGAGAGAGAGCACACACACACACACACACACACACACACACACACACACACACACACACACACACACACACACACACACACACACA
>CAAKHC010018739.1:21484-57153 GCA_901007825.1 Macroramphosus scolopax
CCCACTAAATACTTTCCCACAGTTTGTTTTCCCTGCCTCTCTCGTGCCTGTCCCACCGCCTGCAGGGATACAGGGGTCGAGGAACATGACTCAATCAGCAGCAGGGGGGGAGGAATGGGAGGAAGGTTGCGTGAATAATAACACAGTCAAAAAGGAGGCTTACCATGCGTTGTAAGCTGGACAGATGTGTCTCTGGGATGAAGAGCACCGGCTGCGTGATGTGGTCATCCAGCGGGTGGAAGAAGGTGCACTCGCTGCCCACAGAGCTGGTCACTAACGACTTATTGGCTGGAAGACAAAACAGGAATGTAAGACGGGACGATCTGTGTGGAACTTCTCAAAAGATAAAAAAACGTCTGCAACACTCACTATTAGCATCATTAGTCGCCTTCCCCCTCCTCTTGGATCTCTTCCTCTCCTCATCGCGCATCTTCCTCTCAGCACCCTGCAGACACAATCACACACAATGAGTCACGGCTGCAGGATCGTGTATGTGTGTGTGTTAATGTAGTGAGTGACACTAGTGTCGCACCTTATCGCAGAAGATCTTGATCTGGCAGGCGGCTCTGTGGATGAGCTGATTGTTGCCCGAGCTGAAGTCGTACGTGTCGATCTGGAGGTTCAGCGGGAGGCCTTTCACCCCCTTCTGGGAGGAGAAGTCGGTGCTCAGGGAGTTGATGCCGATGTACACCTGCAGGAGAAGGCGCATGCTTTAAGTACATCAGCAGTGGATGCTCATTGTTTCACTCTGACTGCTCTAATCTCCTAAATCACCCTTTCCCGTCATTTTCAGGTGATCATCTCCTCTTCCTGCTTCCCTCCACCTGCTTCAGGTTCTGTGGCCCCGCCCCAAATCAGCGTCTTTGAGCCACAGAAGGAACAATTAGATGTTCTGGCTCTTCGTCTGCCTTCGGAGCCTCGAGGGGCCAAACACATTTCTTGGATTCTTTCCCTCCCGTCACGGCCACTCCTTCTACAAAAACTGCTTCGACTACCTTTTTCCTCTAAATCTTCCACCTGTTCCGACTCCCTTCAGGGAAACGGCCTCACAAAGCAACGTTATATAACGTCTCTACCTCCTGGTGTGAGTGTGTCTTTACCTTGGCCTCCTCGTTGGGGTTCCACACGAAGGAGAGCGCGTTGAAGGCGACCTCCTCGATGTTGCTGATGCCGCTGAACACTTCTTTGTAGTCTGCTGTGAAAAGGAAACAAGAAACATTAATTATATAAATCAGATTTTGACACTGCAAGACGTGACAGGAGCTTCTGCAGGTGCACGTTCATATGTGACCGACATACCGATGTCAATGACCCTCTGCTTGACGGTCGGCTGACGCGCATGCCAGTGATTCCAGAAGCGGAGCTGCATTTCCGGGGTCTTGTCGTTCTCGAACACAGCCATCACCACCGTCTGACGACGGAAGAAGAAGAAGAGAAAGAAGGAGAGAATTAAGTACATTCGTCTGGCTCAGTGTGATTCTTTACACCTGCCAGTGTTTCCAGCTCTCCTCGAGCCATCACGTGTCATTCATCACTCCAAATCCCCCTTTTCTCCTCACGTTGTCATCGCTTATTTGCGAGTGAGCCGGTGTGTTTTTGTGTGTTTATTCTTGTCCTCTGTCACCTATGATTTTTAAAAGCCCGCCACACCTTCCTCCCGCCTCCTCGTCCACTCCTCGTTTTTTTTTTTTTGTGTGTGTTAGAAGCGCCGAGCCGAGATGAGCCGATCTGCACTCTGCCCTCATTACGCTAAAGTACGGATAAATTATACAGGGCAGGACGCTGTGATTGTAGCAGTACCAGCCCAGAGCGCAGGGTGTCAGCGGGGAATTAGTCACCCAAGAGATGGCTCCAAGGGAGGGACCGATATTTGGGAAGGGTTGACTTGGAGGCATGCTGAGAATGTTGGTGTTTGTTGTCTTGTGAAAAGAGCCCGCAGGGAAAGATGCCACATTGGAACAATATTTATTGAACCAGTCGATCTGCTCAAACATAAAAGACGTCGCTCCTCATATAGTATCTCACCTTGACTTTGGTGGCGGTGAGCCCGGTGCTGCCGTCCACCCCCTGCAGAGTGATGGGGTAGAACTGCCCCTTGTTCAGGTAGACCATCGGCAGCTCGCTGGATTTGTAGGAGGAAGCCGAGGGGGCTCCCAGGGAGAACTGGAGCTCACTTCTGTAGGTCTCGGGCGGGGAGCCTGTGTAGGAGCCGGAGTAGACGGGGCTGGAATGGTCCTCGGGGAAGTCGCTGTAAGGAAGAGTCTGATAGCCGCACAAAACACGAGGGGGGGATGTTAATAAAAGGAGTGATTGAACCCTGGTTGCACAGCTCGTCTTTCAAGTCTTGCTTACCTCGGGGTGAGGGTCGGGGAACGCACTGGTCTCCGGCCACTTCTGCAGCAGAGAGTCAAAGATGATGTTGAGCTCCTGCTTGTCGTAAGTGTCGGCCACCACGCTGGTCAGGGTGGCGTAGGTGTCCGAGGAGGGGGCGACGGAGACGGGCAGGGAGGCGCTCTGCTTGGATCCCAGCACCTCCAGCGGATGGTTGGACGCTCCGTTCTCAGAGAGGATCTTCATGACGTTGGCGGATGAGTCCAATGAAATGAGGTCATTCGTGATGGATGGAGTCCTGGCAGGGAGGAAAAGAGAAAGGCAAGACATGTTAGTCAGGTCCGAGGAAATCATCTTAAACTGACAGGAGAGCACCGTGTCTATCACGCCTGTGCAAACATACAGTACAGTTAGTAAAAGCACTTCATCTGTCTTGTGTCCTTAAGCACACAACAGCCACTGCGGAGCGAACTCGCAGAAAGATTTGCGACAGGGTGGGTACTGTTTGCATCTTAATCCAGCTTTTCTCTTCTCTGTGTTTGAGTTTCTCCGTGGGATGTTTGTGGGAACAACACTGCACCCCACCGGCGGCCATTTCTCACCCGGCGAAACAAGTGGTAGGAATAAGGAGCTCAGAAGGAGGCAAAAGAAAAAACAATTGTCTGTCTGGATGTTGTGAAACTCTAAAGTAAGGCAGGGTTGGTGGATGGAGGTAAATAATCCCTCTCACTGTGTTTGACTTGGGGATTACCTACTCACTCACCTGCTTCTGACCTTCCTTAAGTCCTGTCTTTCTCTTTGTATTAACACTCATACATTTGTGTTTTATCAAAATCACACCACATGACACGTGCAGGCTCTTTTACCTCTCTGATGGTTTGCACATGCTGCTGCTGCTCCGGCTGTAGGCTGTGATCTTCTGCTCTTTCTGGTTCTGGATGATAAAGATTTTCAAAATAAAACATTGAAATTGACTGTTTATCGATTCCATGTGATGAACTTTATTTTGTGTATCGCTTTGAGGGTTTTCTACCTTGCACTGCTCATAAAGCATCGTCAGGGCTGCCAGGTCGTCCCCCGGGTGCAGCCTGGGTTTGGAGTGGTTCTCCTCAGGAACGGGGCCCTCCAGGTAGGACCAGGGGTCCATGACGTAGTTTGTGTTATAACGGTTGTAGTTGAAGTTCTCGCTCTGAAAGACCAGTCCCAGCGTCCTGCACGGAGGAGATAACACACCAGGATGCTTTGGTTAGATTGACTCATACAAAAGAAAAGGTGGAGCAAGTTGCCCAACAGGGAAATGGATGTATTCTAAAATGCGGTTTCTGCAATTGACACACAGGCTTTGACGAAACTGAGAGTGAGCTGGAGATGCACAGCGGTGACTGAGCCTCGGGGCGCAGCTCGTACTCTGCCAGGAGCATGACGGGATTGCAAAACAGCAGAGCGGAGAAAAACTCTGCAAAAAAGGTTGAAGAAGCCAGAGGCCACCCACTAACAGACACGCATGCAGTGGTTTGTGATTCCCAGTGATGTGTCAGGACAACAAACTGCATTCTTGCATCCTGTATTTGCATGCATCTACAAAGAGAAGATTTCCTCACTGAGCAAACACACATCCACAAACCGTCACTGCCGGCCCTGTTTTTTTTTTTTTTTTTCCGTATCACTTGTAAAGAGATAAATGCTTAGATTTGCAGGATTGGATCTGTTTGTAAAGACTAACCGGGGCATTAGATGGTAAATATCCTGCCTACCTCGGATAAGCCCCCCCTTTGGAGTTTTCCCTGAGGGAGCTCATGAGCAAATGGCCCTGCAGTTTACTCTGGATAAACAGCTAATCAAATGTGCTGACAGGAGAGAGAGAAAAAAAGACCACAGGTGTTCCCAACCACAGCTTGTAGAGGGATCCTCCGAAATCCCACGAGGATTAGAGAGAGGAAGCAACGCCTGGAAAACCAGAAATTTTACATCCGAATCTTGGAATTTCATGGAATATTTCAACAATTCACCAGATTTCTAGTTTATTTTATGTCTGTTTCCTTTTCGATCTGAGAGTAAATCTGAGCCCCAGCATGCACCTGTTCCCTCCTCTCACACCTCAGCAGCCACGACTGAACAACCACACGGCTCCAGCATACGCAGAAAGCTGGGGGTCCTTCTAGGGTTTCTCCATTATGTAATTCAATGCATTACATGCTGTCACTGCCCTCCGTCTGTGTCAGACACCTCAAGAGGAGATTCTTATTTCCCCCCCGTCTCCTTTTGTGCTCTGTGGCCCCCTAAGGTTAGTGACACAGACACGCCACCACCGCAGACCCAACTATCAGTGTGTGTGTGAATGTTTTAAATCCATCCATATCAGTTTCCCCTGCAAAACACCCCTCTTTTAAAACAGGTAGTTTTCACATGGGGGTCTCATTGCAAACAGGAAGAAGGGGGGCTTGTGCCCACCCGTCTGGTATCTACAATAAACTGTATTACGACAAGTCAAAGCCAGAATGGTTCATAGAAGTCACATTTGAGAGAAAATAAACACATGGATGAAGCTCTGTTTTAAAAAGAAAAGGCAGATAAAGTACTCACTCAGTCTCTTTGGTCATGTCTCCAGTCCAAGTCAGCTGGAATAGGTTCCTTTAGTTTCAACTCTCGGCTGTTTGAACGTGTTTCGGTCTGTATGTCAGTCTAACGGAGGAGCAGTGACACACAGGTGAGTCAAGTGTTTTGATTTCCTCTGAGCGTGGCCCAGATTTATTTCATGGAAGCAGAGAGTTCCTCTCTCTCCTCTGATTGGCTGAGGCACCTGAAACAGGTGTCTGATAGGACAGGTGTAGGCTCATTAACTCTCTCCTGGCTGGCTGGAGAGAAACTGGCTGCCATGTGTGAGAGTGTGTGCAGGCGAAGGGGAGCACTTTGCAAGACAATCCCAGGCAGGAGGGTTTGAATCTCATTACCCTGCAGGATAAAGGAATGAGACGGGGGATCACTGAGGTGTTAAAGGTTCGGTAACGATTCGACAAAAGACACCACTCGTCTTTAAAATGTTAATAGTTTGGTAGTTTCATTATTCACTCTCTCTCCAACCAATTCCAAGGCAAACTCAGTTTGTATTGTCCAGGAATCAGAGACACAGAGGACTTTTCCCCTTAAACCCCAGTTTAATCTCTAAAGGTTGATTTTAAGGAGGATCCGGATTAATGTTGAAAAACCTTTAAAAACTTGGACGAAATAAAAATCAACATGGAGTGATGTCTTACATTTAGATTCACCAGTGTCACTTTAAAAGGCTTTGTAAAGTGTTGCTATATCACCAAACACTTCCAATTAAATAACATACATTGTAATTCCAGTATAAACAAATAGTTTTATTAAAGGTGACCAGATGGAGAGAGAAAAGAAAATGAGCTTAAGAAATATTCAGTACATTTTAGGTTTTATTTTATAATTTGATTAATTCTAATCCAAACCTGTCAATCGACACCAAACTACCAGTGGTAGAAAAAGGTTTCTGTGAAATAATTATATCTTAATGCTTTCTTACAATTAAAGGCCCTGAATTGATTACTTAAAATATTTTATTTTATTTTATTTTATTTTATTTTATTTTATTTTATTTTATTTTATTTTATTTTATTTTATTTTATTTTATTTTATTTTATTTTATTTTATTTTATTTTATTTTATTTACTTTTTCCATTCTATTTTTTGTAATTTTCTATTCATTAAATACAGTAAAGAGGTACAGAAAACAGGGCAGAGATCAGGATATATCACACAACAAACCGTGTACATTGCGTGATAAGAGCCTACCCAAAATACAATTACCGGATTACTATTATCCCTATTTATGACATGTTTAATTTCATATAGCGTAATGGTCGAAGTGGAGGACATCCTAACTTCTGAATTGCACGACACTATTGAATCCTATAAAGGATTGATGGGTTGTTTAGTACACAATATATTTCATCTTTACATGTGGAAGAGCAGATTTCATCCAGGTTTAATCCGGCTGGCTGCAGATTGTACGACGCTGCCGACTATCTCGGTACATCATTACAAAAAAAATGTATTTCCCGACATGTAAAGCGAAAGCTCAGCAACCAGGAATTGAAGAGCAGATGGCAGGTTGGAAGATCTTCAGGACAATCAATGATAATATCATCCACCCACACACTCGCACAAACAGACACACTTGGATTAATATGCGCGTGTTACGTCTGTTAATTTGTGTGTGTGTGTGTGTGTGTGTGTGTGTGTGTGTGTGTGTGTGTGTGTGTGTGTGTGTGTGTGTTCACTGTTTACGGCTGACACCCGAGGGAATCTGGCATGGTACGACTCCGGGGTGCGTGCTGTGCAGCTCGCTCGCACACACCCTGGAGAGAGAGAGAGAATAGGAAAAACTAGAAGAATAAGACACACACAAACACACACAGAGACCCAAGGGCAAGCTGGCGTGGAATCAAGAGAGGAAGAGAAAGACTTTCTGTGTGTGGCGCACCTTCATCACGCCACAGAATATGTCCTCAAGTGAAAGAGGACAATTAAAATCTGATTGATTGACGCTAAAGCTCCAGAACTCGTGAACTGGTCCATTACACATGTCTGTACATATCGACGCATCCCTAATATAATGTAGGTACAGAAGAGTCGTGAGGTCTCCGTCACTGCTCAACAGGTCGTTAAGGAGGAACGACTTCTCTTCAGCGGAGTTTCTTTCCACTTTCTTGTCTCCCTCATTAGGGGCTGTGGAATTAACACATCAAGATGTTTCCTCTTTTAGCCTCCCTTCTCATCCGGAGGAGAAATCCTACGAGGCCCTGACGCAGACATCCATCGTTCTCCAGCAAAAAAACTGACTTTACTTCTGGAACGCTGCACTGAAGAATAGTTACGCAACGTAAAATTAACCTGCCAATTCACACCTGGATAAAACCAGATGCATGACTTACTTACACTCGCCGTGCCTTAATGATAAATACCTGAACCTAAATCACATCGTAACCAAACGTCACCTTCCCAAAACCCTCTGAGACACTCATGTCGAACATTTGTCAAACGTGTTTTGTGTCGGGGAGAGAATGTACGATGCCTTTTAACTTTAGACGTTTTAGCCTCTGAGAAATAACTTGAATTCCTGCCATAAAGGTCACTGAGGTGAAGTCTTTGTAGGATAAAACCTCCTCGTAAAGTCTGAACGACATCAGACGACGTCTCCAAGACGGTGCAGTTCCCTGTTATATCTGCATGATGTCCTTTCAGAGTATCCGGCCCTCTCCGACATGGTGGGAACGAAGGGGAAAGGGAAGATGGATGGATGTCACAAGATGTGTGTGTGTGTGCGTGCGTTCAGTCATGCATGAGTGAACACAAACACACGTCAGCGCTGGGCTCCATGCACGATTGCCGTTGAGAAGGGGCTCTCTCATCACCTCCCTCCTCCTATATCTCCTGTTCTCCTACGCTCTTGTCTTCTCACCTACTCTTCCTGCTTCTCCTTTCCCTTCCGACTTCAGGGCGTCTGAATCTTATCCCGCTGCCTGAGAAACACTTTCACGATGACCCCTGAAGACATCAGGCGGTCTCAAGCTTCCAGGGAACAAAGTGTGCAAAAGGGTGAAGGAATAATGAAAGCGCCTCCTCTATTGTTTTCTGACCGATCCTTCTCATAAACTCCTACACGGCATACATATCTCCCCATCTCTTTCTATCTCCCCATCTGCTCTTAAGCCTGGTTTGTCATGGAGGAATGTGTGCCGAGGGCTGAAAAGGACCGAGTGAAGTTACTCTCACACTGGGAGACCAGAGTGCACCTGTTGCCATGTTCCTATTTTAATTGATATTTCTGTTGAATTTAATTGACGATGCTTATTTTTACAAGGAAATGAAGTTCAGCTCTGAAAAAGACACACAAAGGAGGGTGAAGTTTGAGGAGTGAAACCTAAAAGTTTAAAAGTGAAACTCTTTCCTCTACTTGCACAATGTGGTGTGGCTCATTTTCTTCGTAAGCAGTAAACCTGCCTACCTGCAGGCAACAGTATTGGTAGTAACGATCTCACAGTTAGTTCCCTGTTCATTGGTCATTTTCTACATATTCTGCATATCAACTCTGTCTCAGATAAGTACTGACGATGTCAGACAGACAGTCTGTGTGTAGGAAAACGAAAGCCCTTTTAAAGATATGACTAGATCTAAATTGATTAGTGAGCTATTTGTAAGCGAGGTAAACAGAGGTGAGTGTTTACTGCTTTAATAATTAGGTTGTTGTTGCTTCTGATATGATACTAACGATGAGATCAGCTCCCGTGTTTTCTCTGCGATCTGCTAGTTCGCCCACATGTGTGTTTGCACGACTCGTTGACCTCTGCCGTGCGCTGTGTGACCTTCTTAAATCTGTGAAACCGAGGTGAATGGGGAGATCTCTCGGGCAGAATAGCCCTGTCACTTTGTTTGGCCTGGACTAGAGAGGCTCCAAGAGTCTGGAAGGACTCCCGACCCCCCCACCGACCCCCCCACCCCCACCCACACCTTAACTGCCCTTTCTAAAATTCCTCCCACCAGCCAGAAGCAGCAGCCACTCCCAGAAACTCCACATTGCCCCAAAGTGACGGATCTGGTGGGAGGGAGGAAGAAGGGGGGCTGTTGGGATGGAGAATAATAAAACTGAGGGGTGAGAATGAAAAAAAAAAAAGGTGATGAAATTTGGAGCAACGTCAGAGTTTTGCGCCTCTGCAGCCACTTTAAAGCCGAAACACTTTGACATTTACATCTTGGCAATCGGAGGTTAAGACGCCGACGGCCTCGGGCAGGGGAAAGCTGCAGAGGAGCAAATGGTGGTTGCATTACTCAATACAAACGCATTTTCTCTGAGCTCTCCCTGGAGGCGAATGTGGAGATAATAGCCAGAAGTTGATTGAGCCAAATTAAGAAAGCCGGGTTTCCTGCATTTTGAGTGAGTGAGCGAGCACAAAGTGTTAACACAGCCGTGTGCATGAAGTGTTATAGGGATGATTTCACTGCACAAAATGAATGCATGGAAAGACAGTTAATTAAAACATTTAATTAAAAAGTTTTCCTTTGCTGAGACCAAAGCCACTCTTGCATTCGCCGAACTGCGACTACCTTAAATCATATCGGAAAGCATAAGCAGTTTCTATCATCTAAAAGCAGCCGAGCTTCTCATGTCAAACATGTGACGTGTCTGCTGAAGGAAAATCAAACACATCATGGCGTTTCTTTGTGGAGAATCTTTTTAATTACTGCCTTCGAGACATTTGCCTCGGAGAAATTTCTTGACTTCCTACCAAGGACACAATAAAGGTCACTAAGGTGGAGTCCTTCTTAAAACTCCTCCTAAAGCCAGAACTTGGAACACACTTCACACACGGTTTAATATCATCAAATCTCTGTTACATCCGCATCGATACCCGTGATCTGCTCTCCGAGTATCTTTTCCAGGGTAATCGGAGGACGGCGGCGGTGTTTTAAAGTCGCATAATCAGGACAAAAGGCGAAATGAAAATGCACATGATAGGCACCGAGGGTGTGAAAGTGCCACACATATGCAGCCACGTTTTTGGTTTTGAGGCTGCCAGCTGCAGTCCCACCCCAAACAGAGAGCGGCCATTGGGCTCATCTCCATATCAGGTTTCATCCGTGGCCCTGGAGGCCAGGCTTCAATGCTCTGCCTCTGGAGGACACGCTTATCTGCAAGGAGCTAACGACCGCCGAGAAATGTGCATAATTACACTCCGACGTTCAAAGACTAATATGAGCTAAAAATTTACGATATGGTGAAGTAGAACGTCTGCTGCCTTGAGACGATTTAGGTCATCCCTTTAAATTCGGGGATTACGTGTCAAACGAGGGGTTTTAACATGAGAGTGTGTTTTTTATGGAGGCGTGAATGAGAGACCAGAGCAGATATCAAAGTGACTGGAAACATAAAGAACATAAAGATTCTTAAGCTTGTTTCTAATATATTTATACTACACTGGTCAGTAGACATGGATGTTATCCCACCACCAAATCTGAGGCACTCTAACGGCAGTGATAACGACTGCTAGCGAGTCTAAAAATCGTCTGTATCAACGATCTGTTGTCCTTTAAACACATGTAACTTGACTCATGTATTCTTAGCCGTCACACTTTTTTTTCCCCCGTCTCCGTTTCCTGAGGCCCCGAACAGCCTTGAGAGAAGCCGAGGCCGATATTTTGATGATGGTTTCCTCCGGGCTGTAATGTTACATGCAGGCGGCGTTGGTTCACAGCAGATACAGTGCAGCTCATGTTCTTCCCAAGGACACACGACACCGCAAACAACCTGCTCTTTATCCGCGACCAAAAAATTGGACACGGTTCCAATTAAAAGACGAGACCTCGGTTATTCAATTCTTTGTATGAGTCAAATGTGGCGCATGCTTGTTCTGGGTGTGTGCCTGCGACTGTGCGTGTCTATATAATCTGTTGCACGTCAATGTGTTTTCATGCAGGGTGTATACAGGCATGGATGTTCGCTGGAGTCGGAGGGTCAAAGTCAAGTGGAAACAAGAAGATGAGGGCAGCGGTGAGAATATATTTCTGGGAAATGACACTCAACCAGGCGTGAGTGCAGGGTTGATCAATTATCACTCTTCAATGAGGCAGGAGCCTTTTTTTTTTCTTCTCTCCACACATCCTTTAATTCCCCTAAAAGATAAACATCTGTCTCCCTCTTCCACCCTTTTTTCCTGCCCTCCTCCTCCTGCTTTTCCTCATCCACCAATCCTTCTTCCTTCTATGGACGGGTGGTGATATTCCCGTGGGATAGTGGAGGAGGAGAGCTTTCCAGGGCTGTTGCTTCATCATCCCAAATAAAAGTAGGGAACATGTCCAGACCACCACACTGTCTCACTGCTGAAACTCTTTTTTTTTTTTCTTGCAGGCATGCCCTTCTTGTGCACACAGTCCGTTTTGCAATGCACTTGATCACCGTCTTCCATCTGCGTCATCACGTACTCTCGGTTTATTTTACTTCTTATTCATACACATCATTTCCATCTGCTTATTGTCAAGTCTGGCAAGGCTGTAATTGGATATAAATATTTGTTTGAAATGTTCTACTTTTAAAGTTTTGCTTTTATAATGTTTCATTGTTTTATTTATTTATTATCATAAAAATAGCTTCAAAAAATATAATTCATAAGTAAAATTGACTTTCCCGTATAAGACGGAAGACAAAATTTTCCATATCCACCCGCGATACTTCCCTGTAATCTATTTCTCTCTGTCTCACTCCCTTTTCCTTTATTCGTCTCGCGCCCAGTTTCAGTCTACGTGTCTGAGCTTGTCGGAGATTTAGAGGAACATCACACTCCTTTTCTCTTCACTCCTCCGGAACAGACGCAGCGTGCCCTGCTCAAGGGCTGCAGCAAGGTGCGTTCCGACGCGCGCTAAAACAACAAGAAGGGACGACTGGTGCACGATCGCTGTGACCTCCAGGCTTGAACTGCAGCCAGAGTCTATTACCATGGTGATGGATTCATTTGTTTTCCAATGCTAGTCTGTCTGATATCTCTTTTCTGTTCACAGTAAACTCCTTCTGAAGTCATACTTGTCTCCAAGGTCTCAAATAAGGAATTTAACATGATTGTGGGTGAAGCAGCAAATGAATGTGTCGATTAAATAAAACAGATTAGTGGATGAAGTTGAAATACTTCGTCATATTCTGGTGATCCTGTTACAATCTGCCAGATGGACAAGAACATTGTATCTAATATGAAGCAGCCGTCAGCATGCAGGATCATCTCCTCCAGGTCTGATCATCTTGGATAGAAACAAAAAGAAACGATAGCACGCAGCAAATGATAAAGTTAATGTGCAGAAATGTAGTTGTGTATAAATGTCATTCTATATTTAGGCCGGATGCGGTGGGACAGATTCGATCGTCACTGGACTAAATCAAATCATCTAAATGTTATCAGACTGTAAGACTCCACGCAGCTAGTTCTTCATCTTACAAAGTTTTGCCTTCATGCACGTGGTTGAGAGCTTTAATCCCATGTTTGTGTACTTTCCCATGACTTTAAACATTAACACTGCACTCAGGGTAAAGTTTCATAATTGGGTTTAGTATCATACTTTTATATTGTTAACATTTTCTTTTGAGTCATATCCGGAAGACGTGCACCTGCATTTGTATTGCTTAAGTCTCTCTTGAAAGAGAATTCACCTGTCGCTGAAAAGAGAGGGAAGGGAAGGAGGGAGAGAGAGAAGGAGATAATGAACAGAGGAGGCGAAGGAGGGAGCGACAGTCATGCCTTGGAGACAAATGCCTCTTGTCATCCATTTAAAAAGAAAAAACGCAAATCAAGGCGCAAGTGTGAATGGATGACTGAAGAAGATGTGAGAAGGAGGGGATGAGGAGGGTGGAGGAGACACAAAGGGGGGGAAGAAGAAGGAGAGGGAGGGAGTTGTCGTCTCCCTGCAACGAGTTTAACCTGAATCCAAAGCTAACAAGATGCCGTGATTGCAGGGTGCTGAAAATATGAAGGAACAACCAAAGACAACAGCGAAAAGAACCGAAAATTAAACACGGCCTTTTGTTTTCTCGGCTCTCCGGTCTCGGGTGTCAGACAGAGGAGACACACGCGCTAACAGACCCAGAATAACAGACACACTCCTAAGTAGGCTGTTAAGTGCAGGAACAAATGACTCGGCACTGCCAAGACAGGGATGCAGCGTGTGTGAGGGCTGTCGACACGAGCGCCTCCACACACCGAAGTATTAGCAGAAGTAAAAGTATACATAATATGTTTCTCTCTTGCATTCTCTTGAACATCTAGCAACCCCAGACATGTTTTAAAATCATAAACTTTCCAGTAGAAGAACAAAGCAAACATGGAAATCATCCCCTCGGCGTGTCTGCACCCTCACACACACACACATGCAGACACTCTCGGTATTTCCCTGTGACACTCCGATATGAGTGATGTACGCTGCGAGTTGGGGTCAACAGTTGAGAGAAAGTGTTATCTTACTCTTTAACTGTGGGTTTAGGGAGGCATGCGCAGTGTCATGAGGGTTCTCACAACAACTGTCCTGTGTCGGCGCGTTAACTGACTGCACGGCACACCACAAATACGACAAGTTACTTCAAAACTCAGATGATGTGAAGTATCTCGTTGCAATGGACATCAAAAGAAGAGCAATCGTCATCATGCATCATGTGCTTTATGAGATTGTTACATGATCTATATTATCCTAATTAGATTGCATGGAAATGCTTATTGATTGAGGTTTTGAAGTAGGTTTCCTGCAGTAAAGTTGCTTTTCTAATCTTTCCGTCCGTGCAGAAATTCCCTAATTACAGATTAGATGAGCAGACTGTAATTCTCCTGTCACACGTAATAGGCAGGTGTGACACGCAGAACAATAAAGGGCTGAGGGGTTCTCTGGTCACTTCGAGGAGAGATGAGCAGTTTTGTTGCCAATTGATGTTGATCATTGAGGATCTGGTGCTCGATTCCTTCGTGTCAAATTTGACTGCTGCATGTCACTTGGATTTCTAAACCTTGTTGACTCAGGCATGAGAAACATCCACATCGGAGGACGTTCAGGGTAATTCCTTTGGAAGAAAAGGGATAGATGTCGTGTCACAGGCTGTGAGATATCAGAAACTGTGTTTCAGAGCTGTTCCATCTTAGAAAGGGTAAGAAATTCGTAGTGTTTCCGAGCCTTTCCGAAGGAGACGCGTGATTCTTCTGAGTTAGCAGCATAAATAAATGAATGTTTTCTCATCGTCAGACAAGCTCGTTCTCATTGGTTTTCTGTGTTATAAGTGTGACTTTAACTGCCTGTGAGCACGACTTTCTCCTTCTTCCTGTTTAGCTAAAGGATCAAACCACACACAAGGTCACTGAAACCAGTCATCTGGACGGATGCCCAGAAATCAAACTCCCAAAGTTGATTTGTTAACTCCAATTATCATTACGCCCACGTCAGTCCCAAGTATGCGCTCAGACATCCAATCCAGCATTTTTTACGGTTTTGTCATTGTCATTTTGGGACACCCTGGACAAGAATTGACATGCAGATGGTTTCAGAAAAGCCTGCTTTTCCACCGCCGCTTCGTAACGTGTCAGCTTGCGTTCAGACGATGGAGTATCACTTAACCGAGAGGGTTACTTCCTGTTCCATGTTGCCATATACTGAATGCATCCCCTTCATTCCCTGTTCCTATCTAACGTGCACACATTCTTCAGTCATTACAAATGGATGCTGGTCCGTTCAGTTCTAAAAACAGGCCTGGCAGTTATTAAGCACACATCGCCATTCTTGTCACCAACGTTCGTACATTCCTGTAGAGGTGGCGGATGTCGCCCACGCATCGCCAGGAGCTGGCGTGAAAGAAAGACATGGAGAAATAGTTTGTTGATAGTAAACATCATGGTTAAGGGTGTATAATGATTTCTTAGTTTCCATTTCATAAAAGCGGTTGGTGGTTAGAAATGTAAATGATAAGGATGCATTAGCTACAAATGCTCCTTGTTAATTATAAATTAAACCTAGAAGGGCTCTCTGTAAAGTTTATATCTCTGCTTGGACTTCTTGGTCCGTGCATCACTGTAGTGTGAAGGAAGAAGAAGCTGTGGCTGTAACAGAGGGATGCTCCTCAACCAATGGAGTTGACGATATCTCTCCGAAGCGCTTCAACCAGCAAAGGCAAGGAAATGGAAAGTTACACCTTGTGCATGCTTTTTTGTAGCACCAACGGCAGCCCAGACCAGCCGAGGAGACTCATTTCGGCTGCAGCAGCGAGCTCATTCTTCTCACTACCCAAAACTTGTAACCAGAAGTGAGAGTTTGAACATAAAATGGAAAATTGAACCTTTCCCCCGACGGCTCATGCTGAGGAAGTTAACATCTACTAGGTGGACACACCAACTTTCAGCTGATATGTTGCCCCCTGTTGGTTTGGGCTGTTTGGAAATGAAGATCTTTCGTGTTCGGAAAGCCTACACATTACACCTTTAAAGCAAAAGAGAACAAAAAGCCCACTGATCCAATGGAAAGGAAAATATATTTTATAGTTTTCTTTCAGTTCTTTGTCTCTTATTTTATAGGCAAAATCACGAATCTAGAAAATAATCCACAGATTGATAAATAATAACAATAGTTGACATTTGGAGCCCAGTGGATGCTATTAAAAATGAGATACATGTTATTGTTGTGATGGATGTGATTGTTACAGGCTTCTTCCTTGGATTCAGGCACACAGCGGCCTGTTAATCCATTGATTCGTTCTCTGAGCCGTCCAAGTTGTCTCGCAGGCACACACGCACACACACACACACACACACACACACACACACACACACACACACACACACACGCACAGTGAACAGGTCTGTCCACTATCCATGATGACTTAATGTCGTGACTGACACACCTCTGCTACTAAAAAGCTGTTGACGTTTTATTGTTAGAGTCATGTAACAAGTGTTATCCTGGAACTGTTAAAGGTCATGATAACTCTGTGGATTATCTTTATAATTAATACCATGACAGCACATTAATGTGATTTCTTGCTTCTTTGATGATGTTTGTCCGTCTATTGTATAAAGAAAAGTTGGATTTTCATGTTTCTAATATAATGTGATAAATCATTGGTTTAAATTGCATTTTATTATTCTTAGAAAATAATTAACAATACAAACTTTCACAAAGACACAATAAAATGATAAGACATCAGTTAATGCTGATGATGGCTGTAACTTACACTCTGGAAAGTGGCTGTGATAGTTCCCTGGGAAAAGCTTCATTTTTTTATTTATAACAATCATTATTTTCTTTATGCTGTGTTTATGTACTTTTTGATTCTTATTAAATTTGTCAGTTTGATCACATCACTTTGAAAGAAATGCTAAACTAAAATCCACTTAACTCAATAGAATGAACTAAATTAAAACCTTATAAAATGATTCTTAATGTAAGAGATCTATTTTTCACTGGGCAGCTTGTTCAGTTAATGCTATCATTTTTTATTGATATATTCCTGACATATTGTGAATTGTGAAGGTAATGACGTAATACGTACCTCGTGTGCATTTAACTGCATACCTCCACTCATCTGTTAACACCTTAGGGAAGAAGCACCTGTTTCACTGTCTCACAACCCCCAACCCCACCTGTCCCATGCTTTTTACCTCCGCCACCACCCAGTCTGTGAGTGGTAATCACTGTATTTGTCCTGAATATCTACATGCCATAATGCCATGTCACAAGTCATGAAGGACATCAGACCATAACAGACATGACAGATGGTTTTATGAATTACTGAGCTATTCAACACATTACGCATACAAGATTTAACTGAAATCCTCTTGAAGACAATTAGCGAGCTGTTCTGACTCTTATCGGCTACTGATGAAAGGAAACAACGATTCAACTGAGCTCTCATTAGATGTCAGGATTATTGTACTATTATTACTATCATTTTATTTTTGGACACTGAGAGAAAAATAATTAACGTAATTGCATTCAAACATAATCAAATGTGTAATTGGATGTTAATGTAAACAAACCATATTCGGAAGAAAACATCAGCTCACAGATTTAAGCATACAACTGCCAAGACAAGCTCTTGCAGTATTCCAGGCAGGAGATCTTTTATTTCTTTAATATGAAATGTAAATTGACTTATTTACATTGTTGAACTGTTGCAAGCAAAGAGTGGAATTGAATTGCCATCGAACATCTCAGGACAGTAGAGAATTTGCATTTCAATCTGAAAGTCCTCCAGGTTGTGATGTTTCACTCCCCCTGCTGGTTTGCAAATAAAAGTTTATTACAACCAAACAAATAAAATTAATTTGTTGCTTTATATCAAGTTAAAATGACCAAATTATGTTTGTAATCTGGACCACACTATTAAAAATTAAATTGTATAGTCCTTTGCTATTTCACTTAATAACAAAGTTATGTTAATTCTTGCTCATTAAAAAACAGGAACAAAGGAAAATCTGTGTTAAACCAATGTCGACTCATGCTCGTGCTCTTTGCCATATTTCTTGCAAACATTGATTGTGCAATCAATGACTCACCATATCTCATATATCTACTTTAGAACATATGACAAATCCTCCGCTGTCTTTAAGAGAGGAGTTCCCTCTTTGTCATTTATATACCTTTTGTTCTGTTTTTCCACTGCTCCTGTTGTAGAAACATTGTGGTTGGCACACTCTGTCCGTCATTCACAGCTGCAATGACACAACACATTCCATGTGTATTAGTGAAGATTTTAATATGAGATTGTCATTATACTTCGAAAGAGAGAGGAGTGGATGCCTTCATTCAGTCAAACATGTTTTTTTTAAAAGGGTTCATGTGATTATATTTTTTAACTTTGACCTTTCAAATACGTTTTAAAAACAAGAAATATGATCCTTAACTTTTGATTTTCTTAACTGAAAAACAGCATGAAAATAGTAAAGAATGATAACATAACATCAGAAAAAACAAATATCTAGAAATTTCGGAACTAAATGTATTTTAAATGTCAATCGATTACCACTTAAATGGATCATTGGCAGCTGTAATTTCCTTTACAGCACTTTAAGCTCAATGGCACAACCTGCTGGTCTCAAGTGGTACTGCAGGAGTATAGGCCGTACAGGTGACAGCTGCAAACATTAGGAAACATAGATAAATGTGTTCAGATTTTAGTCATACTATAGGAACAGCAGACCCACAAGCATATTTACATCCATTTGATATCTTATAATGTAATATTATTATATAAATAAAAGCTGCCATTGTGCAGTCACGTGATTCGAGCGTGATGACGCATTTTACAAACAGGTGCACCCAACCCGGAAGTGAGATGTCCTCGTCCCGGAGACGGTGCCTTCCGCAGCGCAAACTAAGACAAGCACAGGCAAAAATGAACGATAGATGTTTTATATTCAACTAGAGGGAAAGCGACAAAATGAAATATCTTGTCGTTGAATGTCTGACATAGTGAGATAGTTATTAAATTGCCTCCGGCCATCAAAAGGATGAATAACTTTCTCACTGCTGTCGGAGGTTCCTACACGGTGAGATCCAGTTGATACTTTTGTACTGTATTTTCAGTTTATCTTATCGTTTTTGTATGTAAAACACATTTACGAGTGTTACTGTGACTTTATTTTCCCTTCCCTCGTTATACAATGTATTTTGTGGTACTTAAAAATACTGATTTGGGTGATTGTCCACTATCCAGTCGTCCAATCTGATCACATTGAATAACCACACGTGAAAATATTATTTTGTTAAGTATACAACTACAGTTGCGTTTTGCCCATAGTATGATGACTTTAAAGTAATTGAGTTGACAGAATGTGTCTTTGTGTCTCCTTCAGGACAACCTCATTGGAACTTTGCTTGCAATTTTTGGAAATTTGCTTGTTAGCATCTCTTTAAGTATTCAGGTACAGAGCTGCATCCACTCTTACAAAAAATATTAATCTTTACATTCTATGGTTTCTGTTACTGTATTCCTGCCCATGTTAAAACATAAAATAGTTAAAAGGGAAATAGAGTAATGTCTCCTACATGGCTCAGTTCTGTTTCTTTATTATTGTTTCCTTAATTTCCTTTCATTTTGTTGTCTATCATCATATTTTGATACACCATTTTTATCTCCCTGTAGCCCATCCCTGCTGTAGTATACTCATTTTCATATATATGCAGCGAAACCATTTTTCCTGGTTTATTTGGTTTAGGGCTACTTTATATACTTGCTTAAAGCCATGCCTATCAATCAGTCACTCACTATGTTGTACTTTCAGAAATACAGCCATGTGACGTTACAAGTAACAAAGGACCCACGAGCCTTCTACCGCACCAAAACATGGTGGTGCGGTTTTGTACTTACCTGTCTTGGCGAAGTAGCCAACTTTGTCTCTTACGCCTTTGCCCCTCTCGCTCTTGTAGCACCTCTTAATGCTGTCTCTGTCCTGAGTGAGTATTCCCAGATGAATTGTAATTGTTGTGTGGTCATACATGAGCAGTCACACACTGAAATTACCTTAAATAATTGTATTAATAGTATCAAACCTCTAGATAAAATAAGTCAAAGGGAGAGTTTGTAATAAGATGCTGTATAATGCTTTTGTTTTTCAGCAAGCTCAATTTTGGGGCTTATATTTCTGCGTGAGAAATCGAAGCCAAAGGACTTTGCAAGTAAGTACTGTGTGCTTGTGCTGGAGAGCTTCTAGCAATGTGCAGCTGATTCAGGTGCTACTCAGATCACAGACAGCAGATGTTCAGAGGAAGTTAATCGTGTTGAGCTTCATTGTGATGTCTGGAAGTCCTGAATACCTGTTGTTGGTTGTGTTTCACTTCAGAGCGCTATGGACTGTCCTTCTTGGGCTGCATCCTAACCATTGGAGGAACGTTCCTCTTTGTAGTGTTTGGACCAAACTCTCATGAAAAACTGAAAGCAGAAAACATTGTGCGACACATTGTAGGATGGCCCGTTCTTTTGTATCTGGTAAGATATCAAGCTCGAAGCTCCGTACACATTCAATTTAACTGTTTCCTGTCTGATAACTTTTGTGATGGACTTACACTTTCTCCTGTAATAATGTGCAGCAACAGTGTACGACATAATGAAAATATTGGCTATGGGAATACTGTATTTCCAAAAACAAAGGATTAGCTGCAACATTCATTCAGATGTTGGACCTGTTCCACACAATGCATTTTCTACACTCCTGCTCCTGCACACCCATGATTCACGTTAAGTCAACACACATTTTAAAATCACTACAATGGCCTTGGAGCACAGGTTTGGTAACAATCATGGTCTATTTTTGACTGTCAGCCATGTTTAAATTGTATCAGCGGTCATTGCTCGTGCTTTACGTCGTCTGTTCACTCTGTATAATTGCAGTTTTCAATTAAAAGACTAGAAATTCAAGTACTGACGGCTCTGAATCAGTTCAAAGGCACCTGTACAGATGAGTCAGTGTGTTGAGTGGCAATTACTAGAAGTTATCAACTTCAACCTCAGGAATCAATGTCTGACATGGCATGTCTGTCAGCAGGATTAATAAAACCACCCGGATGATTTTACCCAAATGTGTTGGAGGGTTGTAGCAAGGGTCGTATGCCAAAAAAAAGAAGTGTGAATCTAGTTCTGGATATATCATCTAGAGGTAGAAGAGGTTAAATTCACACTCCCGGATGTCTGGTTCATCAGAAATTCATTATGTTAATGTACTACACACTGAAACGTGTTTTTCTGGCTCTGATGTTACTGTACTGCGACAAAACAACAATGTCAATATTGACATTTCTTACCAAAATTTATAAGAGTCTTTATTTCCTCGGTAGTTTGATGGCTAAGGACAAATAGTGCAGGCTTCACCTATCGTTGAAGCCAACAATATGCACAGCATCAGACAACTGCATGAGCAAAGAAGAACGGTTATTGTATTAGACACTCAGCATCCCTGGCTGTTTGCTTTGCAACAGTCCAGCTATAAATGACCATAAACTCCGCCAACGGTCTCAAACATGAGCGAAAGTTACAGTACGAGCATCAACAAAATCATTTGTAGGGCTTCTGTATTATATCACTTGTTTCTTTTGTTGTTGTTGTTATTTGTCCTACCTGCTTTAGCCAAACATTTTCATTTATAATCATTTGTACACTGAACCGTTTATTCAGCATAAATGTTTGTCTTTAAGACAAATTGTGCGGCTGCTGAATCTCAGGTGCTTCCTGTTCAGTGTGTTTCGATGCTAATTTTGTGTTTGTTGTTGTCCTCATTGACAGCTCCTGGAGATTATCACGTTCTGCCTGCTTTTATATTTCTACAAACACCGAAGAGTTAACTACCTCGTTATTATTCTCCTGCTGGTTGCTCTCCTGGGTGAGTCTCCAGGATTAAAGCCAATCAATTTTATACGCTGCATAAATTCAAGCTATTAGTATAGTTTATTGGACTGCATGAGTCGGTATAGTTGTTGTTTTTATGGTAAAAGGCACTAGCACCAGGGTGAAACTGTATTTAGACCCATTGCATGATTTGTGATTAACTTGACTTTGGTCTTCGGTGCACAGGTTCTGTCACAGTCATTACGGTGAAGGCCGTCTCCGGCATGTTGGTCCTCACCATCGAGGGCAGCATGCAGCTGGACTACCCGATCTTCAGTGTCATGTTTGTGTGCATGGTGGCTTCAGTCATCTTTCAAGCCAAGTGAGTCACAGGAAAGAATAAATATCTTGTGGTTTATAGCTATATGGTTTACTCCAAGGTGTTTATTAATAACAAGAAATTATGTTGGTACCTTTTATTAATCGTAGCTAAGTCATGGTCTTTCAGTAAGTTCTGTTGTATTGTCTTTCTTAGATTTCTCTCCCAGGCTTGTAAGCTGCACGACACCTCTCTGATAGCCAGTGTTAACTACATGCTCTCCACCGTCTTCGCTGTGGTAGCTGGTGAGTAATGGCAAGCTGCTGTTGGTTTACTCGTTCGTCAGGTAGTTTTCCGACCTGTATTGACAGATCAGAGGGATATTCTTTTGGAAACTCTTTAGGTTCATTGTTGGGGTCAGGCTAAGTTAACCACGCTTCCTGGAATTCCCCCCATCAGATGGGCAAAGTTTTAATTGTATGTACCTTTTTAAAACTACAATATGGAAGTCATTGGAGCCTTTTTATTTTCAGGTGCTGTGTTTTATTTCGAGTTTAAAAAGGAAGACATTCTTCACATCTGCATGTATTTGCTGGGGTGAGTGATAATCAACCACGTATTTATTTCTAAAGTTATAGACAAACTCTAACCAAACATGAACAGACATTAAACGGAACTCATATGGACTGTCTGATCTTTTTCCTGAATGAAGGTAGTAACTTGTTAATTTGTGCCTTGTATAGCTCTGCAGCATGTTTCCTGGGGGTCTTCCTCATCACCAAAAACAGGAAAAGGACCAAGACGTTTGAGCCTTACGTCACTATGAATATGGCTAACGGTTTGTATAAACTCTATATGAATAGAAAAAAAAGTGTTTGGATTTAAAGCTACACTGGGCAAATGTCTTTTTCTTTACAATATACAAATGTATTTGAAGCCCAAACACAGCGGCCTACTGTTTCTTTAAACAGGAAATGCACAGACCCTGAGATGTAGAACACTTTTCATGAGATTTGAATGCAGTTACTTATTTGAAGTTTATGTGTCCTTTCCATGATCAGGTCTCCCGACCATTCATGACAAGAACCAGGTCGTCCAGCCGGACTATAGTGGATCTTTCTCTTATGGCGCTCTGGTCAACAACGATGGAGTGGCTCCTGCTAATCATCCAGTCAACATGGAACAACCAACCGCCGGCTTCACGTCCAATGACGCCTCTCATGGACCGTCTGACCTGAAGAAAGATTAGAACCAAGCGTTTTATACAGCTTTATTTTCTGCCTCATTACAAATTACCATAAACAATGTTAAGGACCCTGGAAGGTAAAGAAGGATATGTTCAGTTCACATACACACTTCACAACCACCAGTAAGGAGTGTCCATTGGGTGCTTAACAAGTTCTCTTACTGTCTTGCGCTCTTATTTTTTTTTTTATCGTTCACATATCTAAACCAAAATGTGACCTTGTAAACCCTTCCTATTTAGAGATGATGTCAGCTATATTCATTCCAGAAATCCTCAAATGAACGCTGAATCCTCTGGGTATTATATAGGTACAGGTCACATGGATTTAAAACCTTGTGTGTAGCGAAAACGGCGTTGTGCCTTGAAACTTATTTGCTTGTGTTAACCTGGAAAGGTAAGGGCTGGCCTCAATGACTGTTAGCATGTGCTCTTCCATTTGTAATGAGGAAGATGAAGTTGCTTCTCAGTTTCTCGTCCTTACAGACAACGTTATGTACCAACAGACATAGGAAGATTTGCCAACGATTACTTTGACTTTGCAGCTGTTGTAAATATATAAATCTGTCTTAAAAGAGCAGTGTTCACTCCACAGCTTTCGGCCTCATTTGTGGATTAGTATTAATGCTTTTCCCGGGACCAAATAATGGCTGTAAGTGCTTTAATTTATTTTTAATGTATTTATTAATTTTAAAGTTTGATTATGTCTTGAAAAGTAGAGTTCCACTGGATTAGTTAAATGAAAACAAATAAAAGATAGAAATGTGAGTAATTTGAAAAGGCAGGTTATAACAGTTTGGACTTCACCAAGACAACTGCATATTTTAAATTATTTTCCTAAACAGTTTCTATACTACTAGTTAGGTGTGTCAATTTAAAAAGTTGTTGACTGGACTTGATTAAGAATTGGCTGCACTTTAACCTGATAGTGTGATGAAAAACAAACATCTGATTTAGTGAAGTTTTCATGATCTTGTATTTGTAACTTACTTACATTTTTGTAAGCTAAAAGATAATGGAGCAATAAGCAAAATGTCATGCAAGTTTTTAGATTGATAGATGTGTACGGTAAATCAGACACACTCCAACTTTACACATGTGACATGTATGTCTTAATGTAAATAAAGCAAAAAGCCTTACACCTGAAAGAAGCACATGGTTACTTTGCTGATGTGGCTTAAAGTTATTGACGTGTGTGTGTGTGTGTGTGTGTGTGGCGTTAAGAGACTGTGTAAACTGACTGAAACCGGTCTTGCCTGAATATCAATGAAACTGTTCAGATTGTAATTCTGATGCTGGCAAACTATTTTTCATTGTAAATGATTGTGACCGAGCTTCACTCCCTCTCACCAGTCTGGTGAAAAGCATTTTAATATTTAGTCATGTATCGCGTTTGTCATCTTAACTTCTGATCCACTTTGGTTTATTTATACAGTTGTTTAACTTACAACATTTTTAATCTAACTGTTTAATTGGTTTCTAGCTTTGTTTGACTTGTTACGATCACCTCTTGACTGAGGACGGTGCTCAGTCTGGGACAGTCCTCATCAATTTCAAACGCAGTTGCCACTTAGCCGCTTGATCATCTCAAGCTATCGTGAAACCGCCCACTTACTGCATCCTCATTGGTAGCTTCCGGCTTTTGTCGGCTTTTCATTGGTCGTTTTCAGCTACTGCCGGCTGTTCATTGGTGCTGCCACTGCGGTAGGCTGCACCGGATACTTCCCAATAATCCTGTAATAACAAACGCCGCAACGACCGCAACCTCTAAAATAACAAATCAGTTTTTGTCTATTTGATACAACAAATACTCCTTTTAGCTTTGTAGTAATGTGTTGTTTCGGCCGTTTCCACTGACGGTAGTGAGGTGAGTTGTCCAAGAATATGTAAACCGATTAAAGAGTGAAATCATCTCCAGGGTTTTCTGTGTGCGCGTGCGTCCGTTTCTCCACAGTACTTTAACGTTGCTGTTAATGTGCTTTTATTTTCTATTGAAAACAGTATTTTTCTTAAGTTTTCATGAGAGTATCAGGTATCGTTGAAAAAAATGTTTACACTGGCGCATTACGTAATTCATAAAGGAACCCTCAGAACACAAGCAGTGTCACTGTCATTTCTACTGTGGGCATCATGTTAGCGGTGCCTCCGTGTGCAAACAGCATGTCACTCCACACGAATTCAACCATTAGTGGACGCAGGCTGTAGCCTAAAAATCAACGTGCTTATTTATAAAAATATTTCAGATATGGTTGTTTATCAGACGCGTTGACAAAAATATGGTTAATTAAATATCCCACTAGATGTCCCCCTTTCCTCATTACAATATTGGAAATGTTGGCGTCATCTTACGGTGGGAATTATATCTGTTAAATTATATCCTTACTATTTTTCTTCCTTTCCACAATATTATGTTTGTAAAAGGACATTCTTAACTCAACAGGTTTTTGTACAACTACTTAGGACATTATACAAATATAAGGGCACTAGGACCCTGAGTCACTCATTACTTCTTTCATCCTTATCGAAACTAATCATTATTTACCTTGTAAGTTTAGTTTAGTTATTCTTTGTATTACTATATTAATTGTTTGATCTGTAAACTCTCACAAAGGGAGAGAAAACGACTTGATTGAAATAGTAGTATGGGCTGATATTCGCTGTGTTGACTGCCATGACAATGCACATGTTTATCTGTTTACACGTGTTGATCACTTTAGTCTACCAAGTTGCAGATTTAGAAAAGTTAATTGTTTCCCTGGCATAAAAGCAAACACAAATATGTACAATTATCACATCTTCAGTCCAAGTTTTCTCTGACTAAATGTCCAAATCCGAGATATTTATTTCACTATTCAATGACAAAGTCCATCTGCATATTCTATAAACACCTGACAAAATATCCCCATAAAAATCACACGATTTTCCACTGAAAATTTTCCACTTCACTGAAAATGACAACAATGATGTAAAAAGTATAATTCCCTCTTCATATCCCAAATGCATCACAATTCCAATACCAGAACAAAAGTACTGCAGTTTTTTCAAAATTCTCCAGCCCTATTCTACAAATCTAACTCACAAGTTTTTCCCCAAATAGAATTGAATATTTAATAGACTGAAAATGTTGATATATGAATCAGAAAACCTGAGCTAATGGTAAGATCTGAACATTAAACTTTTGTTCTGTAACTTCATCTTTACCCTGCTGCATATTCTCTATTCTACAGTTTGCTTAGTTTTTTCTCCTGATGAACACTTTACTGCAACCCTGAAGTATTCACTCACCTGTGTGTCACTATCATCTTATTTTCCTAATTCACCTTATCCCCCTACTACCCCCCCCACTCTGTCCAGCTGGATCCTTCCCTGCCTCTCTGGTTCCCCATCTGCCGGTCAGCAGTATCCTAAAGGCTAAAGATGCTGCGAGAGAGCTCCAAAGCGTGGAGCAACGGCTCAGAGGCCTACAGCAGCGATCCCGAGGAAGATGAGGAGGAAGAGGAAGAGATGGTGTTTGGGGAGAACGATCAGGACAGCATGGCGGAGGAGATGATGGACCTAAGCGACCTCCCCACGGCTCTCTTTGCATGCGGTGTGCACGAAGCTGCGTTCGAAGAGGATGTACATAGGGTGAGCTTGAGCAAATTCACTTCCTGAGTCACATTTGTCTGATGTGTGTGCGTGGGGGTGTGTATGTTTGAGTCATCATAAATGCACCAGGGTGTCCAAGACTCAAAGCCCAACAACACGGGCATGATGTCATCCACAGCTTTGACTCCTGTCTGTCGCTGTCAAGTCACCATCTCATGCTGTGCTGCTGATTACTGAACCGCATAGGAAATACAGACACACACACACACACACCTGATGCTCCCTGTTTATTTATAAGGGATCATCAATGCAGGAAGAGTATTACACAGGTTTTGCACAGGTCCTTAATCCATGTGCCGGTGCATTTCATTTGATCATCACCCCATGCATTGATTTATACATGCCCACTTATGTTTATTGATGTGGCAACAGGCCTCACACAGAAGCCCACATACAGCAGTGATCAAATACAATTGGTGCAAACACATTTCAATGCCATCATGGCCTCTCTAGGATGTGCCAAGTCTCTCCGTCACAGCTTTATCAGACTCCTCAGAGTGAGAATCCTTGGATCATTGGATCCTGTTTGCTGGAGGAGGATACAAAGAAAGTACTTTTAATTTTCTGCCCCTCTAATCCAATTATGCTGTCCCTCCATCCCCCAGCTGGCATGCTTCACATCTCTCTCTTTGTATTTCAGTCTTTTCCTGTAAGTCTATGCATCTCAAAGCACCTCATCTTCTGCTTAACAGTTTTCTCTCCTCTTGTTGACAATGTATGTATTTGCTTGTTAACTTTCTACTCCCATTTAATTTGTCTTAATATTCACTTCTGTCTTTCCTTCTATATTTATCCTATTTATGTATATAAATATTGATACATGATGTGCATATACAAAATCCCTTTAAGTGAATCACTCCTGCTTTGTGAGTTTGCAATTTGTACACCGATTGCTCCTAGCAGCGGAGACCACCCCCTTCCCTCCCTTTCATTTTGCCTTCTCACTTCATTATGATTCAAACTCTGGCTTTTAAGTGGAAATGCCACCCACACACCCTTCAGTCTGAGCATGTCGATAGATTGTTCTCCATACGCTTGAATCAAATGAGCCAGGCTAAAGATAGAACTTTTGACATTTTTTTAAACTTTCAAAACAAGGGCAGGAAAAGGGTTGAGGTATGAAATAAAAACACACAGGTTGCTTGTGATATTTGCCGAGCACGAACAGGGACTTTATTAGGTTGTTTTTGGCTTGCGGGAGCGCCGTCTGATTCTGTGCACACAAAGACTCGGCAACTCATTTGAAAATTGTGGAATTTCAGCATTTTCCTATCTGATGAAAGCTTGACTTCTGTAAACTCAGGGACATGGCAACCTATATTTTTGTGTCTTTGGGCTCTTGGCTTTCTACCAGCACCGACATTACCTTCTGTTTCTGTTCTCTAAGGCCTGCGAGCAGGAGGATGGGCTGTTTCTGTAATCACACTGTGCTCCTTTAGAAAAAGGAGGGATGGAGAGAGAGAGAGAGAGAGAGAGAAAGAGACATCTGCCCCTGTATTTATAAGATGCTCTTAGCAGGCTGTAAAAGCCTCGTCCTTTCTTCTACGTTAGTGAAAAGAAAGTCAAACCTACTGGTACACTTTTTCTTTTATCTGCATTTTTTTGTTATTCTTCTAACCAGGTTTTAAGTAAAAATGGAAAGACGCCCTTAAGTTGAGTCAATGTCTTTTCAGATCCGCCGTTTCTGTGTCTGAAACAGGTTATGAACACATATTCATTTTTAATTATCTGTTTGAGAGCCCAAATCAGCATAGTCTCAAATGAGCATTTTTATACTCCATGTGTCATTATTACGAAAGAATGACAACATGTCTTGTAGCCCTCATTGTGTTTTATGATGAATGTCTCAAAAATATTTCCAGTGCAATTCCTCTACCTTCTTGATATTTCCCCTCATGAAAACATGTTTGAACATCCTGTATGTTTCCTTACATCTGGGGAATAAGGTTTGTAGGGCGGGTCATCCCTGTATCACAACTCATATATTGTGACGTATTTTATCTTCATCACAAATTGCAGCTCCTGAGTTTCGGATATTGGACTTGGTCACATTGCTAATTCAATACCATGTTAATAATTGTACAGCCCGAAATAGCGGTTTTGCAAAGAGTGAACACAGTTGCAGCCGGTGTGCTGCTAATTCTGACATGAACTTTTTTCTATAACTCCCTCAGAAAACAAGAGTGTACAGAGAGTGAGGGGGAGGTAGAGATGAAGGTGTGTATCTGCAAAATGAGAGGCAAAGTGGTGTCTGAGCTTGTCAGAGGAAAGGTCAGAGGAGCCATTATAAGTCATCCGTCTTGGTGCCCAGTGAATATAAGGCCTAATCAGGGCAGAGCAAAGCTGTTGCTGCTGTCAGACTGAGGTCTCCTCAATCTATAACCGGTGCAATCAGAAAACTGCTGAAAAGGTCAACGTGGTTACCTGCAATGTTACAGGGTGACACTGTACACTGATTCATGTCAGCTTAAGTCTGAACTCAGTACAATCAAATAAATGCTTAATTGATTATCACTGCACTTAAATATATACTTATATGCAGTATGTATATTGTAATAATATATACTTTATATATTGTGTATTATAGACAGTGAAACCCCAACAATGCAGACAGTTTTGGTTTTCTTTGCGAACCTTTATGTCAACAAGGTTTGGAAGTTCTGCTTCGACCGAAACAAAGATGAATGGAATTCATTAGTGGCTTTTACTTTTGAATATTTTTTTTTTTCAGAAGTTCGACACTGTCGAACTTGCAATACATTTATTTGCAATGTTTCTCGATTAGACCTTCATCAGGCAAAACCCAAATACCAGTTGATGTACTGTATCTTCACTGCAGGTGTGCTGCTAGGATCTTTCCTCTTGGCGATGCATTAGCAGTGTAGCAGATAGACTATTACAAGTATGTGAGACGCTGAGCTTCTCTTGGCGTTCCCACCTCAGTCTAATGTGTCTGATAGTGTGACTCATATATATGGAACGATAACACAAGACGACCCCAGCACTCCCAGAGTGGCGCAATGAAATACATCGAGGCCTAAAGATAGCGTGATGGAGGGATGTGAGATGTAAAGTGAGTGTTAGTGTGCGTGCGTGTGCGTTATCTACACGCACAACACATGCACATACAGTGCATGTGTTGTGCGTGGTAGTGTTATGTTTTCATGTGTCAGACTGGGGGTTCTATTTTTGGATCTTGGTCCCAGGGTTGAACGTGAGGGAGCGGGTGCTTGGTAGGCTGAAGGTCAGACATGATGCAGTGCAGAGGGAGTAAGTGCCGCTGGCCCCTTGCTCCTGCTGCGGCCTGCATTTTATTCTGGTACACTGACGGGGGGGGGTGTGTCTCACCGGCCTGGTGTACTTGTTTGGCCTTTATTTATCCAACAGAAGAAAACAAAAGGAATTAAAAACAAGAAAAAAACAGTGGAAAGCACAGTTTAGCTAAATTGCTGGCCCTCAAAGTAGACTTGATGTTTGTTAAACTACATGATTCTTTGCCTGGTGATCGGCACACTAAGCTTAAGTCGTCTATTAAAGTTTCGACCTTCAAACCACCGACTTGATTTGTTCAGGCAAAGCTAAATGTAGGACCCAAAAGCAGACACAGTAGGCATGATAAGCAATTTAAGGAGAATTTATTCAGTCAGGAATGGCAGAGAATGAATGTCCAGGGCGATCAGACGAAATGGAATGAACCATCTTGTGATGAGTGGGGCAGGCAGAGAAACAAGAGGTCCGAGGGTTCAGAGTTTTTCCTGCGCACAGACGAGAGCAAGTTAATCACGAGGAACGTGACTCGGAGTATAACTCGTGGAGCAACTGAGAGTACAAAGGCATACTACCGGATAGGTTTCCTGGCTATCTGGCGATGACTGTGGTCAAGACGGAGTAAAAGTATTACAGCAGGTGATTAGGTGATGAGCTTCAGGTGCCCACGCCACACACACAACAAACACACACAGTCAGGGAGGAGGTGAGATATAAGGGGAAAAGGGCGACAAGGTTTCATGCAAATTATAAAAGCAATGCAATAAGCGTTTGGATTGAATCGGAGGTGTTGATCATTTCGATTGTCTTAGTTTGTGGTGCTGTTGAACTCTACTGGGTTTGACCGATTTCATAATATTCCTTCAACCCAAATTTATACAATAGGATTATTAAAAAACATTGTTGTTAATGTTGTGGTAGATCAGTGTAAGTTCATATAATAGTTGGTTGAAGCCAAAATATATTATATTACTAAAATAATATATGATATATATAATAAGAAACTCCCTGTGCTGTCTGATTGAAGCATATTAAACAGTTGATACAATATTTCGATCAAACAAGGGAATAAATTCACTCAGCTACATTTGTTATGTCATATTGTGAATGTCTGAAGTGCTAATGTATACATCGTAAAACACCTATTTATCTATTTATTATCTAAAAACATCTCCACCAGGGTGAAATCGTTTCGCAGCTGGTTTCTTTTAACTTGACACCCGTACAGCACCACTCCCACACCTCTGGATTCGGCACTTCAAGATGAATCAATGTCTGTTTGAGTGAATATGATTTTGTTCCGTGTGTGGTTGCCTCGAGAAAAGCGACAGCTCATCTTGCCCACCTTCTCATCCACCCCCCTCCCCTCGCCGATCCACACACGGGGCTGATTATCAAACTGTAAGGTTTCTACGATGCCCCGTAAGCTGCTGTGTTATTTCATCTTAGTCATGCTCCTGTGATTCTATTTAAATCAAGATTATTTTTTGGTTCAATCAGTCTAAAATAAGAAATGTTCCGTGGGCGCGTTCGAGAATAGTTCAGTGCAATTCAATACGACAACAAGCTCTTATGTAGCGGATGCCAAGAATAAACATGAATTGTGGCGGAGCTGCAATTGGGAGTAATAAAGTATGCAGATTATTGCTTTTAGGCATGAATGTTACAAAATTAAGGAACTGAAATAAAACCCACAGGCAACAGGAAATTTATCTGTGCCTACTGCAAGGATTTATGTGAACCAGTCTGTTTTATATCCGTTCGTCTGTCAATCTTTGTTTGAATTACACTTTAAAGAGACATGTCACAAATATCTTGCCCTTATTTCCTTCCTTATTGTTTCTGCTGGCCTGTAGCACTTTGTTGACATCAGCGTGGGTCTTGTTCCCCTGCGAGTCTGCTTCTTGGAGTTATTTATTAGGAGGAAGGTCTGGAGATTCAAATCAATTTCTGCCTGTTGTCATTTACAGAAAAGGACTATTGACATTCTGTCCTTGTTGATTATTCTCTCAGCAGTTGTTTGTGTCATGTTGGGAGAAAAAAAAACCCCAAAACAATCTCCCGGATGTGATTTACTTCCCTTTGATCCTTGTTTCTTTTCTGTTTTTCTGCAGCTTTTTATCATTCGTTCTTTTCTCCAGTGAGTGCTTGTCCTCCCTGTTATTTAAGTCTCTCAGTCTGCATCCCACATTCACTCCCTCTCACTGCTTCCATCATGTTGCTTATTGATGCCAAAGTTAACAGCGTCTGAGGGCCCGTGTGGAAGTCTGTGCCTGTGATTTGTAAAGTTTGAGAGCACTGGTGGGTGCTTGTTTGTCTGAAACAGATCTGTAGCTTAATCCCTTTTCCTTTGTCATTTAGTTTGCCCCCGGGCCTTCCTCATCCTTTAAAGTTTACATTCTCCTCGCACCAGTTCAACAATTGTGCTCTTCCCAGTTGCCATGAAGCTCCCCTGGCTTTATATTAGGCTTGTTTGAAGTGAAGAATAGAGAGCTCTTCCTATCCTCTGGTGAAGTCTATCGTTTTCCCTCCGTCTTTGTTTGCCTGCCTCAGACTGGCACCCACTTCTCAGAGCACTGTGTTGTCTCCGAGGCTGTGTGCTTGCGTAGATCTGAGACTGCCTCGGGTCCTTCCCTCCCCTTTCCCCCTTTTTTTATCCACTCTTGTTGTGTCTGGTATTCTATCGGCGTGTTAGAGAGTCCGCCTGACCCAATCAAAGATTTGACCTGATTTTGAAGCTAAGCAATCACTGCAACCACCGGCACGTGTCGCTCTGTGTTTCCTCCTCCATCCCCCTCCTCTTCTTCTGCTGTTGTCCAGCTCACACAGCCATGGCAGCTCATCTCTCCAGCCCCTAAGCAGCTGACTGGGTTAAAATACTGAACAGCTGCTGGTGGCCCAGCAGATGTGGGCTGTGAACCACAAGCTTACTATCCTGTCAGTGCTCATGTTTGGAATATAGCTTTTGTCATTTGTTTTACATTTTACATATTCATGTTATTGGAAGCTAATCTAAATGCCGCTATGATATCCAACAGAAAGCACATTTTTCCCATCATACCCTGCCTCTTTGGGGTTTTGGAGTCATGATGTGTCATGTAATTGAGGCGAAGTTTCTTAAACTTGCCGTCTGGTCAGGACTCATATTTGGGTAAATTGATTTCCATACTGAACAATATGCTGATCTGACTGCTTGATGAGACTGCAACAAATAATATATACATTTTCACGATTGTTTCATTTGTCAGATATGTCTACGAGTGATCAATTCATCATTGATTATAGAATATTATAAAATAGAGAAACATTTTTGCAACATTATTTCAGGAATATTACTGACAAATTTTAATTTGCAGTAAGGCAGAATGAAGAACCAGAGACTAGACATATATCATATTATTCAATAGAATAGGTTATCTCCATGACTGGTCCTCATGAAGAGAGCAAGATCAACTTGGTATGTGTGTTTGTCACTTTGCGTGGAGAGTCAGTAATAGAGAAATATGTGAAACTGAGGAAAAGTTTATCTAATTGTTGTGTCCTCAAAGATAATAAATCTCTGTGTGTTAAATGGAACCGCTGCTTGTGGAAGGATGTCAAGCAAATGCATCAGGAGCAGCTGAGTGGTTGCTATGGTAACATCATTCCATCACACCACAGTGTGAGAGGCAGAAGGGTATGTAAGAGTCATTCTGGAAGATATTTCTTAAACCTACTGGATACTTTTAAGGGAGAAGAGAGACAAAAATAAACTAATTTGAAAGATAAATTTCAACGACAGAAAATAACAAGCCGATTTATTAATTAATTTTGTCCTGAAGCTGATCTTCATCTCGTGTCTGAGGAAAAGCTACTGAAGATGAAGAAGTCACTATTTAAGACATTTCGACATATGCTGGGCTTGAGGAAACCAGAGAGCTGGAAAAATAAGGGGAAGAAGTCCATTCCCAGTGTAGAAGAGTCCCTCCCAACTACACCCTCTGTAGAACTCCCAATTGTGGAGGCTGATGAACCCCAGGATGCATCGACAGTTGAACTCCCAATTTCCGTGGCCGTTAATCTCCAGGAGGAAGGCATCGTATCTGAGGAGAAGCAGCCTGACACCATGGAGGCAGTCTGGGAAAGACATTACCACTATCATTCCAACAATGATCTACAATTACTTAAAGCTAAACTTTTGGCTGAGTTGAAAACAACAATCGAGGCCCGTGGTCTTGCACTTGCTGGAGAGGAGAGCAATCAGGATATCGAATCACTCCCAATTGTGGAGGCTGTTGAACCCCAGGATGCATCGACAGTTGAACTCCCAATTTCTGTGGCCGTTAATCTCCAGGAGGAAGACATTGTATCTGGGGAGAAGCAGCCTGACACCATGGAGGCAGTCCGGGAAAGACATTACCACTATCATCTACAATTACTTAAAGCTAAACTTTTGGCTGAGTTGAAAATAACAATTGAGGCCCGTGATATTATACTTTCTTGAGAGGAGAGCAATCAGGAGATGGACTGAATTACCTATAGCTAAGACATAACTTCGCTAGTTTCGTTAGACATGGTGACTCCTAACAGGTGCTTCCGAATCGATAAGAAAACGGCGGATATTCGAGAAGTGACTGCTGTACCTGGTGGGTGGAGACATGGTCACTTGCTCTGATGGGAGGTTGGAAATATGCAAATTTTGGGGCAGACAGTGTCACTCAACCCTGCCGATTTTCTGCCCCAAATCCGAGCAAAAGTGATTTTTTTGTAATATGGGCCCTTTAATGCTGCAGCAGCCACATTCCCCCCTGCACATACAATCCTTACAGCTCCTCTGCAGAAATCAAACCACCAGATGAAATATTTATTTTGCGCTTTGAAGGATTGTTGATGGAGGCTACTTGTGTTTTGCTATTTCCTGTTGATGTCAGTAGCCGGCTCGTCGTCAGTTATTCATGCCGTTTTTTGCAACTGACAGCATCTCTGTATCTTTCTGTGCCGCTCTCTATTTTCACTCACCCTCTCACTGGTGTACACGCCTTCCTGCCTCTCGGTGTTACTCTGTTCTCTCTTTCTCACCTACACTATGTAGATCTGTCTCTCTGCCCTGTAGACACTCTTTTATCCTCCCATCCCTCTGTCTCCCCCTGGCTCCCTGCGCCTGTACTTGGCTGCTTGCTTTATAAATAGCTTGGCCTAGATTATAGCAGCTGCATTGACGCTGGCACCAGGGGTTGGTTTGCCAGGGCCAGGAGAGGGAGCCTGGTTGGCAGTAAAGGGACGGAGCATGTGTTTGTATGTATGTGTGTGTCCACATGCAACATCATCCGTAGCCTGTCTGTACTGCATCTGTGTGTTTGTCTGCTTTCAAATCACACACACAAGTTCTCCCATACACATGGACACAAACGCACATGCAGACTCAAGTCATATTTGTTATATGTCTGGCATCTTGTGCTAGTGATGTCTGCATATGCACATGGTTGAAAGCAAAGATGATGTAGCACTAATGCGGGAGATATTTTGCATGCAAAATTAATCTGCGTTACATGCATTACGTACTTGTGTGTGTGTGTGTGTGCATGCATTCACATAACTGCATTATATATTGTGATGATCCACTGCCCTGATTTCTCCCCTGCTCCTCTGCAGAGCTGCAGAATACAAATTCTTCCCGTCAGTGAGTCTGAGAGACTGCTTGTCTCCCTTTGAGAATCTCTTCTGCCTCTCTGCCTCCTCCTCTATTCATCTCTTATAAAGTGCATTGTGCACTTCAGTTGTCTGCTAGATTTCCACCCCTCCATTAAGTGTGTGTCTTTGAATTTAAGATGCATGTGTAATCATTAGTTTTTAAATACATTTAAGGAAACAAGGGTTAAATATAGTCATAATAAAGATTTGTTTGCTTTGTATCTTATTGTATGTCTATTATAATATACTATATATTGTATGTCATTATTCTTATAGCCCTTTTCTTTACATGTTGGCTACATTTGTACATAATTTTAAAACACAAATATAGTTGGTAAGTGAATTTT
>CAAKHC010018739.1:59275-69403 GCA_901007825.1 Macroramphosus scolopax
CAACGGTTTAATGTCCCTGGGATTTTCTTTTAATGATTGGTTTTGCGCTGGAGTGGAAACTGTCGGCGTATCATCATAATTATGCAAAAAAAAAAAGCTGTAGCAGGCAGCTTCATCAGCTGCTTCATTGCCACGGTACAGTTAATCTCCAATCAACGAATCAGCACTAAAAGTACAGTACAGCTCACTTAGAAGTTCTTTTAAAATGGTCATGTCTTGGGACTTAAATGGGATCAACGAAGCATCTGCAAGGCCCTTTCGTAACCTCTTGTACCGTAGTGCTGTAAGACAAGTCGAAGAGTATCTATATTTACATTAGAGGCTATCCAGTACTTGCTCTACTTTCTTGTCTCTGTCGATCGTATGCACCGATGTACCAGGACAAATTCCTCCTGTTATGAAGACCAAAAGCAGCATATATAGAGACGACAGCTTTGGCACTGACCACTTCAGCATGGCTGCCACAGAGCCCTGCAGTCGGCATGTTATTCTTAAGCCAGTGAATCCACAGATCAAGTCAACTGAAGCTGTAAATCCGGAGCATGCAGCTGACAGACTATGCTTATGCAACGTTGCATTGATGGGGAAGACACATTGCTGTAGAAGAAGCCCTCAATAGGTAGTGCTCCTTACTGTTAGTGTTTCAGGTGATCATCGTCGCACTACGCATATAAACTCAGTCCTTCCTACTCTTTGAATATAATCCCTGAGCGAAGACAGCACGTTTCTCACTGGATATTAATCATTGGAATAATGTCAATTTAATTATAAACCATCATTTCCCAAAGAATACACTTAACATCTTCTATTAAATTCCTTCAAAGTCTTCACTGCAACTATTGTGGACGTGGATGTGAACTGCAACTTGACTGGTTGCTGCAAAATGTATAAAACTGTAAGGCAGTAGTTATAGTTTCCTTGTTAATCTTTAATACATGCATGTCCCTGAGCCTCCACAATACAACTTTTTCACAAGAATGGGTGATAACATTTGGATTTCCTTATTATAAATCACCTGTAATAATCTCACTAATCTCGTACCATCCAGTAAAATCCAGACGCCATGCAGGTTGGAGAGCCCTGGTGAAAAGTAATCCAATAACTATCATGTTGCAATGTTTCCTTTTTGAAGCGAATGCACCAAACAGATTCATGTTTACTTTGTTCACTTCACTGTAAATCATTGTCAGGTCCATGATAAATTGTTGCATATCATCCCTTGGATAAGAATCGTTCATATCCTCAATACTGTGCTGCGACAGGTATATTTTTAATTATATTATATATTGTATATATATAATATTAAACCTATAATTTTCTCTGTTTTAGAAGAAACATACTTTCACAACGACTCCATTTGTCTTTTCTGGGGTTAGCATTTACATTTGTGATTTAAGTTCTTATTCTATTTTATTTAGACAATTTCTAAAGTGTACATCGGTATTTAATGATGGTGAGGATTAAGCTAGCTATATCACCTAGCTCTAGTATTATATAGCACCTATTGTACTGTAGATGAGTACATAATATAGGATGTTCCTGTTAATTTGTCCAGACCCTGTCTTGATGTCATCCCATGTAAATAGCAGGCTCTTTGTTGGAGGGGTAGTGAGGGACATTGATATGGTTATATAACTGGATGTGTCATGCATAGTTTGGCAGATTCACCGATTTCTCCAAAATGGTTGTGACAGCCTCTTTTTTTTTCTCCATGAACATTAAATACACCAACGTATAAGACAAAAAAAAAGCGGAATAAACCGGACCGTGGGTTCTGCAGTGCCCCTGCACGGTTCGTCAAACACTGTAGTGGCGTAAAACACGACGAACGTGAGGACGGTAATGACGTCAATGTGGAGCCAGAGGGGAGGGCGGGAGAGAGAGAGAGAGAGAGGGAGAGAGGGGGGAGAGAGTTTGTGCTGCAGCATCACTCACCAGCGCCAGTGCAGTGAGGAGTCCAGCAGCAACTCTCTCAGCCGATCAGACCGCTGGACTTCAATCTTAAGTTTGCGGAGGAAGAACTGATTGACACTTTCTTTGTGATAAGCTGCAGAGGAAGAGACAGACTTTTAACTCCATTTTTCCTACCCAACAAAAGGGAATGCCATCGATAAATATGAAACTGGAGATGGTGACCATCATCGCCTGCGAAGTAGACATCGAGGTGTTTACGTCAGACAAACTGCAGGTACGATTTTGGCGCACGTTGCATCTAATCGTGTTTTTTTTTACCCCCCTTGTGGTGTGGCTGTGCAGCGGTTTGCTCAAGAGCGATTGCATGCCGCTCTGATGTGCATGCATGTGTCGGTGACGTTGAATGCAGCTCTCTCTCAGACGAGGATTTTTATCAATGGGAGTCGAAGCGATCCGAGACGCAGGTCCCGCGCGGCGCGCACGGCACAAGGCAAGAATGTGGCATGCTGGAGGAAAAAAAAAAAAAAACTGTCCTTAATGCACCAGTTGTTTCGCACCTGCAAGTTGAGTTTTTGAGCCATAATGCGCAAGTTCAAAGGGAGGTTGTGCTGTTTTTTAATTGTCCATGCAGGGCACATGCAAGGAGAGAAGTGAGGCAATTTTAGACGCATTGGTGGACAGACCCTCCACTCCCCCTCTACCTGTATGGAAGCACTCTGCTCATCCCATCGGCAATGCAGGTGCACTATATCCTGTATGAGATGCCATGAAAAGAGCCATGGAAAATCACACATGTTGGAGGAATATTATACACACATCATATTGATGCCAAATACTGTAGTCTGGGAAATAAATACAGCTAGGGATTTTTTTTTCTTTTTAACGTTTTAAATTAAGATTGGCCGGACTCCAAGTTCTTTAAGGTGATTTCGTTAATGCTGACTGACATAAACACTCCCATTAGGAATACTGATTGTGTCTTAAGAGCAGGCACAGTTATCACATCCGATACGCAGCCTGTCAGTCACAGATCAGGAAAACAGTTGCACTTAAATGTGTTGAAAGTGAGCCTCACCTTTGGCACCGCAACGTGCCAGTTTCGGGGCTTAAGAGGCCACACAGATGGCCTGCCAAAGCTTGGCTCACCCACTAAACCCGTTGGAAATTCCTGGTCATATATTCCCTCACCTGCTGACTGCTATGTCTGGTTTGACTCATCAGTTGAGAAAGAGGAAGGGAGAGGGAGTAAAGCTGACACAAGTAAGGCCCTTTGACAATGAGCTGTGTGTTGAGAGACAGTAAGATTACCCAATTTAACTGTGTTTCTTTGAAGGCATGATTTGCATGTAACAACGGCATGTATTTGTGATTTGAAAAATATCCTGCGCTAACAAACAAAGCATGTGAACCCATCCCCGAGTTAAGTGTTCCCTTAGCGGGGGGAGTCAGCTGCTGTGATGTGTTTGCTTCCAACTCTCATTGCACTTTCAAACCACTGCAGACCAGCCAAGGTCAAACACACCTCTCATCATTATTGGTTTGTTATGGTACGGTATTCAGAAGACAAATAACAGCTGTCAAGGTACACTGCGGAACCTCAGGGGAGCTGATGGTGCTGTGTTTCTGCTGAACTGACAATACTATGCTGATCATTACATGATCATCAGGTTCAGAATAGCCATTAATCGATTGTGATCAGGAGCATGTATGAAATAGTAAGGCTCTACTGTACCTACTGTAGTTCAAGTGACAGATGCCTTCTAGTGGCTGTAGGAATTATGACCAGACAAAAGGAGTACATTAGATTATATGCTGGGGTTGTGGGTGGGTCAATCAAACAGCGACTTTCCAAAGAGAGACAGGTGTTCACGGGGCATCTCGCTTCCTGTTAGCAAGATGCCATTTGATAACAGAGCTAACACGAAACCTTTATTCATCGATGAGCGTAACTGACATACAACGTGTAACGTAAGATGATAGACAGTGGATATATATTATTATTTTTATCATTATTATTGTCAGTTACAACCACAGCTAATGGAAGGAAAACAGAAACTCTTGTTTTTATACTGTGGTATGCTCCTGCATCTCTACTGGTGGTGGAGTCTGAAGCATTAATATAAACAAATAGACTGATAATATCAGCTATGGGTGTACATAATGTGAACCTCTCATCATGTACAACTCCGGTTGATCGCTGTTATTTCGTTTAGTTAATGAAACCTGGTCAGCGCTCTTACATCAGCCGTCCTCCACAGACAGGCCCGACACCGCCATGGACAGGACAGTCTGATCGGAGCACAGTCTTCCCCTAAAGTGTCCTGTCAAGAAGCTCTTATCGGCTAACCTTTCCCATAGTCGCCCAAAGAAAAGGAAGCCCATGCACAATTAAAAGAGCAGACAGAGGGCTGACTTTCGAATGGCACAAAGAACACCACTAATCCTGGTTTCTGGCACACGGAGAATGATAGCCAGCGCTGGGGGAGAGGGCAGATTAAAGCAGGGCACGTGGGGAGCAGCCTCTGATTGAGCTCCCTGTCAGCCTGCTCTTGTTTTTATTATCATTCAACAAGATCTGAGCCTGTCTAAGACCCCTGTTTTTATTAATATCCCTGAATCTGAAGACGGGAAGCAATAATAGGACCCCTGTTTCACTGATCTAATACGTGGATTGTCGCTATTTATGTTTACTTCGCGGAAAGATGACAGTGGTGCTTGAAGGGCCAGCATGAAGTAAATAAGGGACTGTTAGTGTTTCTGATTAGAGGAGAAGGTCTGTGAATGGCTGCGGTGTTCTGGCCCACTGTTTTGACACGGTTGAAATGGCTTGAAACCATGCAGCCCACGCTTTGGCTAAATCCCTGCTGGTTACATCATTAATGAGCCAAACAGAGAGGCTGTGGACAGGACACGTTGTTGTTAAAATAATGGCGGAGCTGGTGGTACGAGGCTTTCATTCCAAAGGGCTTTGTATCCATTTTGGACAGAAACAAAAGGACTATTGTCGGTGTGAGGTTTAATGAAGTCGGAGCTGTGGGTCGCCGCATGTGCATGTTCATCACAACACCATCATTACCTGGAAAAAGCTACCGGCATCAGCAGATGATAGCACAGGGACACATGGTGAAGGTCATGGCATGTTGGTAGGCAGGCAGTGAATGTGTTATAGAACACAGAGGATGATGCAAGCCTTTATACTTGTACGCTTGATTTAAAGCTGGCTTACATCGAATCCATTCATTTATTCACTTGTTAGCTTGGCGGGATCCCATTTATTTGTTCTTTTATGGATGTATAAATAATTAATCCAAAACCTGGCAACCTGTTCATTCTATTGTTTAGTGTTTTCTTGGCTTCAGCCTATCACGGGATGAAATGTGATTAATTACGAAACCTTTAATACTTTAAGGTTTTGAAAGGACCCGGTCACACTTATCACAGAGAGCTGTGTTTTGAAATCAACCCGAGCGCCGCAGAGAGCGAATTACAAGTCGCAAAGGTCTGCTGTTTTCAACTTAAGGCTGCTCTCCCACACACAGAAGACTGTAGTAACACTGACACAGTCTCACACTCCAACCACAACACTGAGTCAGCAGACTCACAGACCTACAGACAAACACCTCCGTCAGCGCGCACACACCCACACGACTCTCTGCCGAGGACGAAGTTTCCATCCGCCCGGGTCACTTTCCACCCGTCCACCTGTCTGTCAGTTGTGTCATTTCTCCTCTCAGACGTTATCGACACTGAAATGATGATGGCGATGTGCAGGGAGGAGAGATCTGATGACTAATCCGCTATTTATAATTCAGCAAAACTTGAGTGATATTTTCATTCTCTGCCCTTTTTAATGTACTACCTTGAATAACATGATGTCATCCCCTTTTGATTTGTGATGGTTATTTTGAGCGTCTGAGCAACAAAGCAAAGTACAAAACAGTCATTGTGTTATTTTATCTGATTTGTTTGTACGGAAACAGATTCCCATTACAATGTAGGAAAAGGAGAGTTCAGGCTGTCTTTGTACCAATCCCAGATTATGGGGATATAATAAGATATATCACTGCTTCCAATTAAAAATGGCTAAATTTGTTTAATAATTCCACTCTGATATTAACCTGAGATCAATGAAGATCCCTTTAACACTCATCACTTCATACCAAAGTTGGTCGGTCTTCTCTGGCACAGAGAGGAGACGGTCACTCTTTCTTTCTCTTTCAATCAATGAACCTCTTATCGGGTATTCACCGTCTTATATAACATCTATGCCGGACTGGAACCTCCCCAAATCTCTTCCAAATTAAATCAAGAGGGGTTATTCTGATCGGAAAAACTGCCTTCATTTTCTTAGCAACAAACACAATGAATTATAAACAACACATCCTCCAGTTTGAGTTTCAAACTACCTCTGGAGAACCAGTGTGTTATTGCTTCAACAGAGGATTGTCCTATTTTCATTTGTTTAACTCTGTATTGTATCTCAACATCATTTCCGAGGCTTAAAAATCCCTGAATGGACAAAAAGTGCACCTGATGACCTGAGACCGCCCAGGCAAACCACCCTTCTGCTAAATGCAACTCCACAACTGAAACACTCACACATGTCTGGATATATTTTAAGTTTAAGAAATATTGTTATTTTGAAATTTGCTTGGGTTTGTCCAGAGAGTTGTTAGATGTTGTAGCGTTGTTTTTATAACAAGTGGCGGTAGCATGACAGCTTTTCCAGTCAGACTCTATTTAGAGTTCCAGGCGGGAGTGGCTAGTTTTTGTGTAATCCTGTTGACAGACAGGCACTTTGAGAGCATGTACCTCCACCCAAGCTAATGCAAAAAAACATTTGTTTTCCTTTTTTCTTTTAACTGGATGTGCCCCAGAATTTAAAGTGTTCTTCCTTGGCATATTCTACACATATCCAAATAGTTTCATGAAGCCAACCTGGTAGTTTTTGTGTTGTCCTGCTACCAGACAGACGAACAGACAATTCAACGATTGTAATTGATTACTATTATCAAAACATCTGACATTCAATTAGAATCCTTTGCCCTTTATTCTGCATGACTCCCCCATTTAGAGAAAGGAGAGGCCGGCTCATGAACGTATAATAGATCTGAATGTAATTATGATCAGCGACCAGCAGGTAACCACGCTGTTGTTGTGCATTCCGACCAGTCGTTGGGGTGAAGTAAAGAGGCAGAGGAGCAGAGGCAGGGCAGAAAGGATGGACATAGATGGTGACAGTATCATGTTCTGCGCTTTTAGGAAACCAGATCTGCATCTTGGCACGGTTGAACGGTCCTGGGCCAGAGCGGTGGGCTCAGGTGTGCCTGCTCCCCCAGTCTGGGCACTAGGCAGGTGGAGATGGGCAGCTCACTTTGGCCTGAAACCCTAGAGAAGTTCTGGGGCTCAGGTGTCAGCTAAAGGTTAGCGCTGTGTCCGTTAGGGTGACGTAGAACAAAGGACAGTCTCCTGGGTGGGGTGTCTGGTTACCATGTGACCGGGACGACACAACTATGAAGTGATAAGATTAGAAGCACAGAAAAAGGCCTCGCAGTGGAATGAGGAGGCCCGCACTTCATTTGACCAGGCGGAAGACGGCAAAACAGCGTCATACAATAACTGCCCTTTGTTATTTAACCTACTAAGTTGAGCATCATTTCCTAATCAAATTTCCAGTGTGACGCAAATAGTTCTGGAAAGATTGTACTCCTAAAAATAGTAAGGTCAGAGCATTTTGCTGTAAAACAAAAGTGCTTTAAAGCACTGTAGTGTGTATAAGTGCAGCAGAGTGCAAGTAGCAGTGCTGAGTTGCTGTTGCTTGTCAAACCTGAGGGCTTATAGATCTTTTCAGTTTTTTATCTTTGTTATTGTTAGTTGCCAGTTCAATTAATATACAAAAATCATCATTGGTATAACGGACACAAGCTTATTGTTATCAAGTAGTGAGGTAAGAATGATGGAGCTCATCTCAGTTTGTAGGTCTTCTTTGTATGCAGGTAATAGAAGTTACACTAAATGTGTACAGAAAAATCAAACTCTTTACACCTTGCAAACTCTACAGCGATGCTCCATTGCTGCAGCAGTGCTTCATCTTCTCCAGAGCTGCATCTTAAACATCTGGATGTTTGTAGAACGATAGCCATGAAGCTAACTTTGGTTTGGAAATCCCTCAAACTCAAAAGATTGGATGTCGGAGTCCATGCCACAACTACAACGACAAGTCAGCGACAAGCGATAATGTCGGGATCACTTTCGGATAACACGGCAGATCACATTGCCTCATCACTGAGGCTCAAACCCCCTCCCCTGACAGAACAAACAGTATTTATTGACGCTGTTGAGAAGGACATCTGCGGTGCACAGCTGTAGTGCTGTGCGTCTTTTAACAGCATGGAGGCGAGGAGAGAAAGACGTGGTTGATTTCAATATATTTACTTAATAACAGACCATTTTACCAAGCGATGATGCCCACATCGACATCGTTATTGTTATCTTTCTTGGTGTGGACACCTCATACGCCACCTCATGCGATGTCGTGTAACTCTGAAGGGTCTGCAGAGTGTGCACTACCTTGTGTGTTAACAGTGTGTGACATGGGGAAGATGTGTGTGTCCGGCGTCCTAATGAGGAAAAGCTCCTGCCTCAATAAAGGCCATAACGACCAGATTGGTAGTAATAGGATTAATGTGTCCCCACATGCTGTAAACTGATTTTAAATCTTTCTGCTACGTACAGTCTGTCCCAAACAGACCGACAGTTTAGCGCCGCAGCGTCGGCCTCTGTCGATGCCGCTCCCTGCTTGAGATATTGATCCCCACTGTAATAATACGTACTTGCCCCATTCTTATGCCTCCCCAGTGCTTACGCAGCCGTCACCATGCAGACAAAGCTATTAATCAGGGGTTGTTTGTTAATGTTTAGTGACAGTGAGGCTGTGCTGCTATGATAATATGATAATATTAGTAGGTGCATTGACAGATGGCACGAGTACTGGGTCACCACATACAAACGACCTCCACTGATATGAAGTCTGTCTTTGTGACCACGCATTACCCCTTCATATGTAAAGTCCTTCTGAGAACCAAGCAATTTACTACTAACCTACAGACTAAGCGCTGAGCCAGCTGTGGGATAACATCATTGGCAGATTGAATATGGTCGGAGCGGATTAAGGACGGTAATGCAAATGATATTCTATATTTGTATGGTTGTATATACAGTCTGTGCAAAGACTAAACCCGGCAATGCATTGATTGATTGACATCCAAAGACTGAGAAAGCCAATGAGCCTCTTGAGTCTCTTATTAAGACAAATATGCATTAATTTGCAGCTGAAGAAAGCAGAATATTGTATTTCCTTCATGAGATCTCTGTAGGCCCGACTTCTACGTATATTAATACTGTGCGATGCTCACGGCTCTGCGATCGCTGTTATACAGAGCGATAGAGGACAGATGTTGTAGTAGATTCTGTGTCGTTATTCAAAATATTGTAGCGTGATGTCCGTAACATGATCGTATCGTGAGGTTGTGGTTTATTTTTTAAAGATTAACGTCTTTAGTGAGAGCAAATTTGCTTTAATCCGAGTGCCACAGACAGTGTCGGGGGGGAGTGTATTGACAGATTTACACAGTATTAGTGTTGGTATTGGTTTTTTCCCAAATCCGTCTTGAGATTGAGCCGTTTTGAAGCAACACAATGTGAAGCAACTTGGATATTTGGGCAGGTATTGTTTGTTCAAAGTAGTCGGTAGCAGCTTTGCTGTACCTGATGTTGACTTTTAAAAAACATGTATGAAGTTTTGTATTAAAATTACATTTGGTTCTGTGTGGTGGAAGTGTAGTTCCGTGCTGGAACACACATGCATGCCGGTTTTTAATTTTACATCCAACTCCGTCTGTTATCTTTCCGATCTGCCGGCCCCTGGTCACCTCATTAGACTGGTTCCAGTTTGGCCCTTTAGGGAGGACGGTAATTAAAAACGATGGTCTACACACTTAAGAAATTAATTTTCTTAATTATTCCAACGTGAGCTATTTTTAGCGTTAACGCTGGCATTGACTCACCCTGAGGCTCCGTGGCCTAGTTTGTTGGTTTTTCACCCAAATCCCATTCAAGCACGGGGGTCGGGATTAGACTGTGCTAAAGCCGCACACGTGTCGAAGAGAAAGATGATTTGCCGAAGAGGGGCGGGGGGGGGGGGGGGGAAAAAAA
>CAAKHC010018739.1:69423-84669 GCA_901007825.1 Macroramphosus scolopax
GCCGAAGAGGGGGGGGGGGGGGGGAGATAAAAACACTGAATAACCCTTCTCCTTGTTGCAGTTAGATTTGGTTAATCTTTTCATTTTGATCCAAAATACCAAAATGTGTCGATCAACAAAAAGTGAAACTAGCTTGTCGGATTACAGTCGTGGAGTTTGGTGGACGAGCACCAGAGCAGTTTGAATACAGGGCTAGCTCAACTGACTGACTCAGTAAGTCAATTTAAATGCTTTGAAGGCAGATTTGATTGTAGATACTGAACGAGGGTTTCCAGTTTCCTTTCTTTAGATTGGTTGTTGTTGTCGAACAAGAGTCCAAACCTTCACCATCACACAAGACAAACATCCTTATTCCAGTTCCCCAAATCAGGGAGTTTGCTTACGAAATGATACTTACATGCCGTTATGTAATTTAAGAATTATTTATCCATTATGACTTACTTCCTTAATAAGTATTATGAAATAATCTACCTTAGATCTCGTTAAATGTTTGCACCTGTGCATTTTCAGCCACGTGATCATCGATCAAAGGGGAAGTGGGACGTTTCACCTGACGTGACTCCTCACTGATGTCGGAGAACTAAAAGCTGAATACGAGAACCTCATTTGACTCGCTGAACTCGCACGATGACCCGACAATGAGCCGAATGAAAACCGACGGCGCGTCGCGGCGTACGTGAACCGTCGCAGCTTGAAACGCAGTTTGCTGATAATAAACACAAAGTGGTGTTTACGTGGACGTTCTGGTGCAACTGTTTGTGTACATGCACACGTGTGTTCGTCTACGTTGGCGCTGCTAATGGAACAGGACCTGCAGCGCTGGTAACTGTCAGTGTTCCCTGCACATTGAAGAAACTTAATCCTGACATTACATAAGAAAACACTTAAGTCCCAGTCGACTCTCACAGGGTTGCATCTCCTACTGTCCCTTGACTGATTCATTACCTGAAGGGTTTGAGGTCAGTGTTTCCCACAGAATTACATTCTATTTGTGCAGTCGCCTGTCACTGCCGTGTCTTATGATGCCGGCAGATTTCGCCACGGATGAAACATTGCCGACGTCTCCCAATAAACCTGCTCCTCGTCTCAAAGAAGACTATATGTCAGGACCACTAGCTGCCTCTGTGCATGCCGCCTCGCTGTGCTGCTGAATGTGAGTCATGCCTGCAGTCATGTCCTGTTGCCACCGTGATGAAAGCCTTTCCATTACCGTCAAGAACATAACTGCCTCATTACCCAAGAGGCAATCTGCTGAAGGATGGCCCTGCAGCCACCACTGGAGTGGCTGCAATTCACTAGCAAGCTTTACATGTCACCACATTCAATTTATATCGTGCTGGGTTTGTTGGGTTTTTTTTTCAATCTCTTTCGTCTACAGCCGTAACCGGAGGGAATTTCAGCACTCCAAACTTGATTTATGTCACATCTCCACATATATATACTGTATATATAACCTCATAGTAAAGTTTAATGCAGCTGCTCATTTAATGCTTTCTCTCCCCCTCTCTTCCTCACCTGTCGACTACCAAGAGGCATTCTGGGAGCTATCAAGAGGAGCTTCTTTACTGAAAACTCCGATCATCGTCTGATCGCACTTTGCATTGTTACCACTGTTGTCTCAGAGCATGAAGGTCGAGCGCAGGTCCTTCCTGTGTCGGGGTTCGCATGTTCTCCCCGCGGCTTTCCCGCACTCTCAAAAGACATTATTTGTTTGGAATTAACACTCCTGTCAGTGCCCTTGACCAGAGCTCTGGTAGAAAGATCAGGAGCTGGTCCCCGAGCGCCGCTCCGCTCCCTGAAGGATGGGATAAATGCTGTTGTGTAATCTGACAGTTCAATGACAATTAAGGGCTTTCTTCTTCTGAAATGTGACCCAACCTTGAATCTGCAAGGACCTGATACAACTCTGCAACTATTGATTGGTCACTGAGCATAATCTTCTGATATTTGCTCTAAAATATTTTGATCAGTTTCTTTAAAGGCTCATCAGAAGAGCAGATCAGATAACAGGGTTCTCGGCTTCTGCCTTTCCTCAAAGCCTGTCCTCCAGTGCTTGTCTGGGAGTGCAGCTGAAAGTCATCTCCAGTCTTTCTAGCATCCTCATCCATCTTCGGTTCTAAACACTTGTTGGGAATCCTGTTTCACACTTGCAGGAATGTTCACTCCAGCGATCTCGCCTCTGCTCTTCCTCAGGTGTTGAAAAGGGAGCTGGTAAGAGGAGACAAAGGGTGACCGTACATGCAAGCAGAACGAAGTAGAGGCTGACATAGCGCGTTGTTTGGTCGGGCTAGCTCATTGTGCAACCAGTCAGGGACAGGAAGGGAATGGAATTCCGCCTGTTGAGGTACTCTGGATGTGTGTGTTGTTGGTGGGTGTTATGTAAAGGTGACATAGAGAAGCATGCGGTCAGCACTTGTCGTTTCAATCAGGGCAGTGGAGAGCTGTAGCTTTACTCATGGCTTGACTGTCTTCACCCTAAACATCTCAATTGAGTCTCGTGACAAAACCTGAAGAAAAATTTGACCTCATGTGTAGGAAATATCCACGAAAAATCATTATCAGCCCTATAATTTTATTTACAGCCTCATGTTCTGTTCAAAGAAAACCTCCTGTTTGCTGTAACCTAGTTACGGAGATGCTTCACATTTTCCTCCAGCCTCTTAATAAATGTTATCTGCCTTGTTGAGAATGAAAAACTAGAACATGCTGTTCTCCTCTGCGCTCTCATCTGTCGTCCTCTCACTCACTGCAACACGCACAGAGACTCTGCATGGTAAAATAATGTGACAGGCGACGCCATCAGTATCTAAGCAGGACTAAAGGACGGCCGTTCACCTGTCAGCAGAGATTTACACGCACACACACACACGCACGCACACACAGCTTGATGCAGCACCTGCTACTTTTGCACTGTATATGAAGCAACATAAGTTAACCCACAAGCACATGATCCACATAACACGCATGGTTACTGGCTCGCTCTATCTGACACACACACACACACACACACACACACACACACACACACACACACACACACAGACAAAGGAACAAAGGGAGTGGGTCACCGCATTATGATGGCAGATGAGCAGGACACTTTTCAGCCTTGCGTAACTCAACACCCCTCATCTCTTCCTCGTTCCTCGTCCGTCCTCTTCCTCCTCTCATTTTCTCAGGATGTCCTGCCATTGAGGCCGCATGAATTAGTAATCAGCACGCTCACTTATTACTCGCCAATCTGCGGCGGCGGTATCATAGTCAGTCTGCCGTGTTAATAACAAACACTACATGCTACAGTATTATGCAACATGAGCCTGCGAGCTTTTCCCACACACACATCCCGTCACGTCGAAACATCGATGTAGGTTAAGGAAGCCTCCACTTGTGTGTGCATTTATGCGTGTGTATGCAAAAGTCGACCTTATCAGTTATCACACACGGAGTTTCACGACATGCGAGTCATAGTAGCTGGCGAAGGCTCATGGAAAATTCACGGCTCGACTAAGGGCTTAAGTGGAGCTCTGCAGACAGGGCGAACAAAGTTAATTACAATCAAACCCAAATCAGGAGAAGGTTGCACACAATGGTTACTTAAAGTAGGAGTTTCCTTGCAATAGGATTCTGTAACAACCCGGTCATTATCAGCTGTCGGTGCAGCCTCCCTCAGCTCTGCGGAGCATGTGAGCATGCTCGGGTTCACCCTCACGCTACTGTGGATGACGATAAGGCAAACATTAGCAACTAGCCATTAGCATAGCAAACATCAAGCAGCTACAGGGCCCAATAGTTCCCTCTGGGCTAAAAGAATCGAGTGAATAAAGAGCGACAAAAGGACATTTGATTTGAATGCCCTGTTTGTTACATCCACAGCTATATATACTTGGATGCAGCATTTGCCTTCGGATCGCACATCCACGTGGCTGCCATATTGCTCAGGGCAGAGTCTTCTTTTTTTTTCATTCAAGGGTTTAAGCTGTACGAAGGGTTGAAAGGGAGTTTTGTCTCCATCCACTTAGAATGTTGATAGCTGAGCTGTAATTGCTGCTGGATGTTCAAAACATGACATCATTAGGTTGCATGAATTACACGGTGGATAATTTATGCTCATGTGAAACCGTAAACACAGTTGACGTTTTAAAAAGAGGTTGCAGTAGCAGAGGCGGAAACATCCTGTTTTTCAGCCTCTGTAAACTCTGTGAACCTGTAATATAATATTTTGATGTGTTGCCTCTTCTGCTGTTCATGCATAACTAAAGGGAAGGGAGTTGACCGTCGGATGATGGAATCAATTTAAAATGAGTCTCTGTATCCAGTTCAGTCACATTCTTCTCTCTCTCCACTGGCTTTCCGGGTTTTGTTCAGTTTTAATTGCGAGCTGGAGCAAAGATATTCAGACATTCCTGACTTGATTTATTTTCCTTGCTTCTCCTGTAGAATTCACCTTGTATGGTAAAGTGACTAAACATGGTCTCCCTGAGCCTGAAGGTGAAGTCAGCACTGAAGTCTAGCCTGCAACCCGGAGGAATTTATTGGAAAAAAGGGAGACCTGATGCTTTCACATGGGGAGAAGATAGACCAAAACAAAAGGGAGGATTATGACTGAAGTGTTAATTTGCTCCTTTTACCACAGTGTACACCACACTGCAGCATAGCTGTGGATCACAGCTTGCTGAATCATTAACAACTCTGCATGTGTCAGACTGAGTGGTGAGACTTCTCTGCAAAGGTGCATTTTACAGCTTTTATCTACTTTGTTTTGGTGTCAGTTGTGAAATAAATTGTATGTGTCTATGTTTAAAGATGCTGTTTACTGTTACTAGGGGATACCATAGACTGTATAATAAATCTGGAGAGCCACATCCTCCCAAATGAAGGCAAAGTGTTCGGGATACGGATGCTGCCATCTCACACTAGTTATGCAATATGGTTCCCTTGTAATGATCGGGGGATGAATTTTACAGTGCAATGCTGAATGATGTAAAGTTCAGTCGTTGCCGTCCGATATGATTAGGGACACGGGGCTGACAGGTAACGCAGACTAAAGCACTCATGTCAGTGTGCTGAGTTTACAGATAACTGGTGTCTCCCATCACTGCGCTGTCGCTAATGCACAGAGGCAGATCTCGCCGTCGACATGCTGCCTGTGTTCCTCCAGGTAACAAGCACCCTTTCCGTCCTGGCGAGAGTTGTCGCGTCAGCTCGTCAAGAGAAGTGTTGTGGGAGTGTTTCAGACTTCTGCCTCCCACTGTCCTGAAACAGGAAACAGTATTTTGTCAACTGCTGCACAATAACACAACACAGACTGATTCGACGGGGGATGCGTACCAACTGATACTGATGTGACTCGGCAACCTCACACTTGTGTCGATTTTCCTCACTCGCATCAGGTTCTAAGACAGAGATGTAGTACTGTACACATTGTAAAGCCCATAGAGGGAACTGGTTTGATGTTTTCAGCTATACAAATAAAATAAAATTTCAATAATTTCAGTCTGAGCCTGTCAGAGGCATAAACAGAGGACGGACTTCACACCAACAATCACATTGCATCCTTCTTGTAGTCGCTGGCCATTCTCCCAATAAGTTTGCTCCCTGTTAATCATTCCGTCCCACCCACATATGAAAAGGGGCCCAGATTGAATTATTATTCAAAGGGGGTGTATTGATAATTCAGTCATTGCGAATCAACTTAGCAAAGAAAGCGAAATAAATTGTCTGAATCCGTTTGTTCTCCGTGATATATGTCCTCTCATCGGAGTGAGGCATTCTGTTTGCAGCGCCATCGTTATTTTTGGAAATGTAACTCACTTTCGTAGTCACGTTTCCGCCTGTGCTGGGAGATTGTCGGCTAGGAGACGACTCACCAACCAGCCCTCCCAGTGGATTTTTTTTTTCCTTTTCCTCCAGCCCTCCTACTGAGCTGTTTGATTGAGTTCACAGCTGAGGAGGCCAAGTCGGTGCCCGTGGAGAGGACCGAGGAAGAAGCATGCGGGAACATATCACATTAGTTAAGTTATAGACAAAGTGCGGCGCTTCAGAACGGAAGTGGAGGTGATCCGAGGAAACCGAAAATGGAATAGAGGACATAAAAAAAAAGAAGATGGGGAGTGAGACCAGATTAGTGACAGACAGACAGCTTTGAAGAAGATTGCAGGAAAATCTAATTTCCAAATTAACTGAAAAGCAAATGAAATGAGAGCGGCTGAAGTCACGTCTGCCACTCAGACGGAGATGTCACTGAATAACTTAAACTGTCAAATATTTGAAATGTCTGATCTAATGCACCGTAATGCTGTTTTTTTTTTGTTTAAAATATTAGTTGATGACACTTTGAAAGAGAACAGATCTTATTCCCTACATGTTCTTTAGAATATCAACATGCGTGTCAAGATGCTCAACACGTGATGTCATCAAACCTCTTATCACTTCTGTATCTCTGTGTTCCTTTCGTCGTCTCCAGGAGAGGTTCGAGGCCTTGTTTAGGATCTACGATGAGCACACGACGTTCCAGATGTTCAAAAGCTTCCGGAGAGTCCGGATCAACTTCAGCACCCCAGAGGCCGCTGCCCGCGCTCGCATCGAGCTGCACGAGTCCGAGTTCAACGGCCAGAAGCTCAAGCTCTACTTTGCCCAAGTAAGTTGCAATTGAAGGTCACGGAGCATCGAAGGAAGATCGCTGCCTGTTCACATGGAGAGTTATGTCATAGTGCATCATTCACACGCAAGTACACGGACAGAACAAGGGGCAGGACAGGAAAGAAACTGGCTCTACTCAACTCCATCTCTTATTTTTAGTAGTTCTCTCTTCTCTGACTGTCATGTGATATTGATTCTTGTATATTTGAATTTGATACTTATTGTCCAACATCCAGAAATAAAGAGTAAGAGTGGACGATGGTGTCAAAACCAGATGTTACGCAGATGTAAAGATTTCACCTTGTTTAGTCATTAAATTCACGCTCCCTGTGAAACCACTTTCTTCTTGACGCCAGCTTTATCACACATTTATCACCAGTCAATACCCCTGCTGCACCTCTCAGTACTCTCATGTAAGAGGATTAAAGGTTTTACCGCTCACACAGTTACCACATGTAGGTATTGTAATTACGGCAATTGACAGCTATTAAAATGCCTACATGCCATCGTGGGACAAAAGCTTTACGATGTGAGACTGGAAGACGGAAGCTGTGAACTGCTCATGTGTTTTTCACCCTCTGGAGTATCAGAGTTACCTGTAATTAAGTATACATAAGAGCTTTGCTGTTGTGTTTTATGGAGTTAATTTTGCGGCACACGATGGAGGAGTGACGGGTGAACGGATGAGGATGAAACACATGAAATGTTCTCCCTCTTGAAAGTGCTACAGACTTCATCATTTTGTCCTCTCGCCTCCGTCAGGTCCAGAATGGGGAGGAGGACATCGACAAGTCGTACCTGGCCCCTCCACAGCCTGTCAAACAGTTTCTGATCTCACCGCCTGCCTCGCCACCTGTGGGCTGGAGCCAGAGTGACGACGCTACACCCGTCATCAACTACGACCTGCTGTGTGCAGTAGCCAAGCTGGGACCTGGTCAGTACTCAGTCTCAAAGTTCAGAAAGAGTCATGAAAGTTAATCTTAATTATCTTAAGTCAATCCCTTATTGTGTATCGTGTCTACATGGTCGTTCCAGAGAATGTCTGGTCGTGCCTCATAAACGGGCAAAGTCGTGGAAATGTAGCGGATGAACTGTACATGAACCATGTCAGTGGAAACAGTTCATCACAAACGCATAAACAATGTCACTCACTATTTGAGTCATTGATCCCTCACCCTGACACAAACCGAAGCTCCTGTATGATGCTCAAAGGTTGCGTGTCAAGCACTTAGGACGAAAGAATCATGTTGGACATCGTTGAATCGCCACTGTTTTATTCTTGACTTTCCCTTCTCCGTCATGTCCGTGAAGCAGGATCAGATCTAATATGCTTCAACACAGGTGCGTCTTTTTTTTCTGGAATGCTGCACCTTTTGAAATGTCACGATGAACTGAGTGGCATTTTGAAATCTTTCTACGTGAAATGACTGTCAACATCAAATACTGTCACTGCAGTGACACTGGGCATGTGGTTCAACAGCAGCCGAGGTAGAAGAGCACTCCTGAAGCCCGTGAATCAGATCCCCAGTGCGAGGCACGATCCGTCGATGTCAAGGGTGCTTCAGCTCAACATGCTGCATCCTCACATATGTCAGGAAATGTGCATCAATGCCAGATACTTGTGCGAGTTTCTAAATGGAACGGCATATTTTAAAGACCCCCTCGGACCACAGAAGTCTAGTCATGGTTACATGACATCCTTCTATTAGCTGCAGCTGAAAGTAAAGTAAAGTATTAGAAATATATCAGATTGCTGTCATAAAGGTGCTGTAACATTCTTCCAGAGTTAATAACAAGTGCAATGGGGACTGAAATGGAGCCGATGAACTCAATAGCACATTTCACAATTCTTCCTTTTGTCAGTCCCCCATGTGATCACTATTTCAGCAACACACAAAAGTCACCATTGTCTCGCAAGGCAAGAACATCTCAGATTGCAGCAACCTTTACGAAATGTCACCTGGCGTACATGAAAAGGTGCACCGACACCTCTTTGTGTTTGTGTGTGTGAATGTGGGCAGTCTCATGCTGATGAAGTGGAAAACATCACCTCCGAGTCAATTGAACGCCCTTATCTTTGCTTGTTTGTTATAAACATTTATAAGGACACGATTCAACTTTCACACAGACATTCAGAAACACTAACGCGGGCTCCCGAAGACGGGGTTCGACACATTCTGCTGTTACTATAGCAACATGGGGAATCAGGAAACGGCTTTGTTCTTGGCCTCACATCCTGGCGCCGAGAATCAGATTAGCACAGCGCAACGACTCCCTCTGTCAACTCCCCGCGGTAACAGCAGGGCTCTATTCTCTGTCCATCTTTCTGTTTGGCACGACAGAAAAGCTACGAGACCAATTTCCTCCTGTCTGCCGGCTGTCTGATCTCATCTCCATGGAAACTGTGATACAATCTAGCGAGTTTTTTTTTTTTTCTTCTTCCTCTTCTTTCAATCTGAGTCAGCTGAGTTTGGCATCTGGACAAATAGCAGGACTATTCCCAAGAAAGTCTTCTTTTCTTCTTAATACCCGTCCTTCAGTCCAACAGTAGGCAGGTTCAATCTCTTCCAGAACAGTTGTAAACTGTAATATCTTGAGGCTAATTAACATTTATCTTTGGTGGACTGGCGTAGTTCATCTTTAACCCTGCAGCAGACTGATTCCTACAAAGACTTGAAACTCTGACTAAGCTTGAATTGGAATCTACTCCTTCAAAAAGGCTTCATTTCCCTCATAACCCCGGTTTCATTTGAACAATCATGTAAAACAAAAATCGTTTAATATTTCAAATTAATAGATTCCGACTTACCAGGACGATGAATGTGGGATTGACTCACATTAACCTCATTGTCTTTGTAATAAGGGAACATGACACCCAGTGCAGCAATGTGGGATTTTTTCATTAGGTTTTGGGCAGTACTCTTATATCGACAGAAAATATGTATTAAGTTCAATTCATAGTCTTTATTAATAGCAGATATTTTGGGATGTGGGGACTTTCAGGAACTTTTGCATTATTAGAAACCCTACCCGCAATGTAAAGTAGTTACAGTGCTACATGGAAATGTACCTAAAACTCTTCATCCTTTCTCCTTCTTCTGCTTTTTCCACAGGTGAAAAGTACGAGCTCCATGCTGGCACAGAATCCACCCCCAGCGTCGTCGTCCACGTGTGCGAGAGCGAGACGGAGGAGGACGAGGCGGCGCGGCCAAAGCAGCAAATCGTCCAGACAAGACGTCCCGACGGACCCCCCAAAGTCTTCAACTAGAGAGGCCTCCCCCGCGACACCGGCGCAGCCCCCGAGCGCCCCTTAACCCGCAACACACCTGCCCTCTCTCTCGTCTCTGCACTCACAGAGAGCGTCGATGCCCCTCATCTCAGTTCAACTACAAGCAAAAACCAACCAACAAACATTGCTCGAGACGGTGTTTGTGGGGAGCGTGGGCGATTGAATGAGGAGGCTTGAAGGGCATGGATGAGATTCACACACACACTCATCACATTCTGCGGACAGCGTGGGGAGCGGCGGGCAAGCTTGCCTCCACCCCACCAACCCCCCCCCACCCCTCGTTTTCAGCAAGAGGGGACGAGACACCTGTCCCAACGCAGGCACCTGTCACCTATCACACACACTCAGCTCTCATTGCTAGTCCTGCCCAGATCAGTTAGCTTGTTATCTGTTCCTCTCCCGCTGTCTCACTGTACAATACTCTTTGCTTGAGGACACGCATCCCTCAATACAAAGACATTTTTTTTTTTACGCCGAAATGTGTTTTCAGGTTATATATGGATATATATACGTATATATATATACGTCTGTTTCTTCTTTTTCATTTTCATATCTGCCGGTTTGTCGCTTCAGCTTGCATCAAGATTGAGTGTGTGATGTTCCCGCTCTTGTCTGCATGTATATATTATATCACAGAAACACAACTACTAACAAGATTTATCCAGAAAAAGGAACCTATTTAACATCACACACACACACACACACACACACGCAGCACGAAGCGCCATATGTGACTAACAAATTTGTGGTGGCTGACTATTTTTCTTTTCGCTGGTTTTTTGCTTTTTGTCCTTTTTTTTATTTGGAGAGGTGTTGTTTGTTGCTTAACTTCTAGATGTGTATTCTTACTATGTATTTGATACCCCAACACTTTTTTGCATGCTTATTTAATTCTGTAGATGAGGAGCTGAGGTGTTTTTTTTAGTGTTTGTGACGACAGGGAAACAGTGCGACAAGGCGAGTGCACATCTGCACGCTGTTTGAAGGGACGTCTTAGGGGGGGAAAACAAGTGGAAAGGTTCGGTCTGCGGTTCGATGGCAGATGTACATTTGTTGCTTTCATTGGGATTTGATGGATCAGAGACAGTTCATCCCCCCCTCATTTTCTTCAAGGGGTCTGGAATGCTTTTCTCTCCCAATGTTTTTGTTTTATCACTTTCTATGTGTCAGGTTTTCTTCTGAAACCAACTACTGCTTGTTTTGCACTGAAGGATCTCTTGATATCTACAAGCAATTTGGGGTTCTCGACTTTCCCCCTGTTGCGCACCTGAACACCGCGCTGCTTCTCGCTGTAAATAACTCGAGCTTTAGATTTGCAGGAGTGGTCTTTTTAGATTCGGTAGTTTAACCCCGCAAGCATTTTTTTCTCCTGAGTAATGGGGAAACATCCGGAAGCCTCACGGGATATCATCCAAGGCGTTCTCTCACCTCATCACACGAAATGAATATTCTCACTCAAGAACATCGATGTACGATATGTTGATTAGCTGAGAAGAATGAAATATATCTCTAGTCGTATCTTGTTCAGAGGAAACCCGAACAAATATACACCAGAAATGATAAGCTCCTTACATGTTTGGTCCCTTATCAGATCATTTCACCTTCCCATTTCATATTTCAGTGCTTTAGAAGGCTAACAGGGCTTTTAGGTGTCAACGGTGAGTCTAAAACCTTTTATCGGGCAGCATGATCTAAAAAGACTTTTTTGCTACTCAACAATTTTAGTGAGCAAAAGTCCGTCTGCATGTAAGCACTTTATTGTTCGTGTTTCGTTTGTTTCCTTCACATGAAATAGTCTCGAGACAAATTAGGAAGCACATTGTATTTGTGTTTTCTTTTATCTGAAGCTGAACACCTGGTTAGCCTTTTCACCAGCATCTTGCATTGAGTGAAACGCTCCTTCCTTTTTGCTAGCGTGAGCCTTTGGAGGATTTCTGGCCTTTTGGGGGACTGCGCTGTCCTGACGCAGTTCACCTGGGGGGTTTCAAATAAGGCGGGATGACACTGCAGAGCGAAACTAACGTCTGCGTTTTTGTGTTTGCCCTCAAAGAAAACATTCATCTCATCTCCTGGAAATGTAAAAAAAAAAAAAAAAACAGTGTTGGCAGACGGCGGTTTTATTGGCGCCACAGTAAAACTGGCCGTTATCTAAGCAGGCAGAAGATTGGTGGAACTACTGAGGTGACGTGTGACGAAGAGGGAGCAGCGAAGCTGAAGATTTTTGTACTCTTTGTGGTCATGGTGTCGAAAAAACTGAGTGGTCACAGTTGTAATGAAAATGTGTATTTATGTACATATGCCAAGTGTTTATTGTTGCTGAGGCCAGTCCCAGTGTGCGGTTTGTCATGGCTTCTCTTGGCGATGTTGTAATGGAGATAAACAAAAACAAAAAAAATACAAAATTGTGTAACAATAATTTCTGAACATGCTCGTTTTTTGAAACCAACTGTCATTGTGTTGCGTACAACATGGGCTCTGTTTGAATGTTTCTTTTTATTTCTGGGGAGCGTCTGTTCAAAAAGGTCAATGCTACCGTTCGTCACTGTCGTACCGTTTCTGTTGAAATATGAATATTGTGTCTTGTATTGTAGGAATCCAGAAAACAAAGTAGCAAAACAAGCAATAATTTACAGATCTATAATACCGTTATGTGTATTTTCATGTTCTGTAATTATTTCTAAGAGATGGTCTCTGTCTCTTACAGTATCCGCTTCTATTTGTGTAGTATGATAGACATTTGTTTCACATAGAGAAAAACATAAAGACTTATTCTTAAAAGCCATGTTTGGTGTTGTTTATCTTCGGGGTTTCTTTACTGTGACTTCTCGAAATGAACACGCGTGGGCTGCGAAAACCGAATGTAGGTCACAGTATAGGCTAGCTTTGCTACGCTAACGGACGTAAGCATGTTTTCTCTGGAAGACAAATACCTGACGATCTTCAAAAACATCGTTCAACCACGCTCAAATGTATTTTCAGAATCCTCAAAAGACTCTAGTCCAACTGGATTGAAAAATATTCTGTTAACTGCCTGATATTAAAAACAAATGTGTAGCCTCAGCTGTACATGGCGTGTATGCTAATGCTGCTAATGCTAAAGTATGAAATAACACACCTAACAGCATTTAGCTTCAAGCAGCGCCCTGTTAGGATGTGAGGGTTAATTAATAAAAAACACAATACTTAATAGCTTAAAAAGTAGTTCATTGGGATAAGTCAGAGGTAACCACATGTTTCTCCAAGGAAAATTGGGTGGTCCACCTTGAGTGTAAAGAAGGAAGAAATGCTAACTTCCTTAGCATGAGCATGAAGCTCAATTTACCAGCTGATTAATGTTCCAACACTCATGGTCACAAGCTTTGGGTGGAGACCTCCTGAATTAATGTCTTTGATGACATGATGGCAGAACTTCAAAATAAAACAGGAAGTGACATAAAGAGTCCCTGCAGAGTCTGCAGAAGAACAAATGTTGAGCTTTATAATTTAAAGTGACACCGACACAACTCTTTTTAATGTTACACAATCTCTTCTTGTCTCTCGTAAATTCACTTCTTTACTGTCAGTTTCCTTTCAGCATAAATCAATCTAATTGATTTATGTTTCCCCCAAGAGCGTACAGAGGAAAGTGTTTATCACCGTTGTGACATGTATTTACATCGCACTGTAAAATAGCACAGTGGTACTGACACTTGCACTTTGCACCTCATATTTCACCCCCTCAAGGACGTAACGACTGATAATTCAGCATCTAGTGTCATTGGTAAAGACAATGACAGCAAGGCTGAGTTAATGATTCTCACTTAAGATTTATAACACGGGAAGGCTGGTGAAACTTCTGTGCAGTTCACCAGCGTTTAAATTATAATTCAACAGCTGCAGCTTCCTTCTGTCAGCCATGAAGAAAAGACTTGACTGATCACGACTCCAGTAACAATACATGTGTGTCACTGTTCTCCTTGTGACAAGCTGCTTTAGTATCGTTCAGGGGGAAGAAGAACAACAAAGACAAAGGCACAATGTCCTTCCTGATGTGACTAAAAGATGTTTTGCAAGCGCAGGTCTGCTCACAAAGGAGGAAAAAACAGTTGTATAAACCACAAATTGTACTGGTTTGTGCATCCAAACCGACCCAACAGGCATCGATGATTGAAAGTTAAAGCAGGTGACGGCTCTTATTAGTATTTGATAAGTGGAGAGAGATGGTAACATCTGTGAGATGAGGCATACTGGTGCCCCTGTGTTCCCTCCATTGACACAAGAAGCCCTCTCTTCACGCTGCGGGGAATTCCTCCTCACAACGACCTTTACTGTTGAACGGGACGATGTGCAGGCACCTGAGCGGAACAGATCAGGTGGACGTAGGTCTCGTAGGCGTTCATGGTCTCCGGCGCCTCCGGATTCCTTTACAGGTATTCTCCACAATTACACAGCACAAAACAGGTTATACATTAGTCATGAGCTGTCAACAACATTGAGTAAGAGTTTTTTTTTAAAGTGTTAGACATGAGTTGCATAATGGATCTGGACTAAATTTAAACATTAACCACAACTTTTACTTTACGTCCTAGGACAATAAAGTGATAAGAATGCTGAGTGTAAACACAACCGTCTCCCTCTGGTACAAAGGTCGGCTGCTGTGGTACTTTCATCTTAAATATGTGTGAGAACATTACAACAGTTTGTGTTTTTAAATGAACCTTTAATTTCATTGTTATTGTAGAGGAATGCGGCTCTTGATAAGATAATGGAAGTGTGGCCTCATGTTTCTGGTAATTCACATTAACCTTGATATTGATGAGTATGCGATTTTTAAAATGTGAGACACTCATATTGGCTGCGATGGCCACGGCCATCCCGAACCTCACCAATTGTTTTCGTGCCTAAAGTTAATACATTCAAAATATCACAACTAGAGAATAAGAGAGAAAAGTCTTGGACACTGTTGTGTCTTGCTTCCAGGTCCTCGGGTCATCTGAGTTATACTGAAGGAAGCAAGTTCCAGCTTAAACAGTGCGTGGGAAGTTAATCTCCCTCCGATGCACCTGTTTCTTAAAGTCATATGTGAAAGTGTGAAGACATAATAACTATTAAAGCAACTATAATGGTATTTTCTTATAGACTTCTGTAACCAGTGCAGTCGCTTCCTGTCTAATGTCTAAAGAATGGACTCTTCTGCATTGGTTTCACTTTTCAGACCCACAGGCTGTGTTCACGTCTTTTATACAGTCTATGTGTGAAAGCCGACCTCCAGCTTTAAAAACATGTTCTTATGATGTAACGGTCTTCTGCAGCTGCAGGTGAGGACACATGTGAATGTTTAG